>JAAAKG020134375.1:0-13865 GCA_010014905.2 Druon quercuslanigerum | reverse complement strand
AGGAACAGTACTTTTGATCTATTTATTGTTTTGTTATACCCATAAATTTTGCGGTCAAACTTATGTTATAAAATTGAAAGCTTTGGCCGTTAATGGGTTCAAATAATTCCTCTTTTTCCCCTGATTTATAAAAACTTTCCCTTTTTCTCGATTCTTCGCTGAAATGCGAACTGAATTAATAGAACCCAGGTTTTTTCGTTGAAAGTTAATTATTTTTAATTGAATGGTCCACAATTATATTTTTTGTTAAGAATGCATCTATTTTGCTTCATAATTCTACTATTTGGTTGAGAATTTAATTATTTTAATGAAAAATTAAACTTTTTAGTTGAAAATTTTCGAATAAATTTTCAACTGAAATATCATATTTTTCGTTGAAAATTCAACTGATTGGTTGAATATTGAACTACTTGGTTAATAATTCTTTTTAATGTTTCAAGGTTGATCTATTTTGATAACAATTCCTATGTTTTTTTTGCTTAAAAATAAATTTTTTTGACTGAAAATTTAATTATCTTTGGTCGAAAAATAATTCTTTTCATTAAATGGACCACAATTATATTTTTGGTTCAGCATTCATCCCTTTTGGTAAAAAATTCTACTATTTAGTTAAAGGTTGCAATACTATAATTAAAATTTTAACTTTTTATTTAAAAAAGCAGCAATTACATTTTTTAAAAATTTATTTTGTCGTTAAAAATGCAACTATTTGGTTTTAAGTTGATATACTTTTGTAAAAATTCTTATAATTGGTAGAAGATTGATCTATTTTTTTATAAATTGGTTTCTTTAACTAAAATTTAACTATTCTCAATGAAAATTTATTTTTTGTTGGAAAATCCAATCGGTTAAAAGTGCAATGGCTTGGTGAAAAATTCGTCTGTTTTGGTTGAAGACTCAAATATTTTGTTACAAAATTTGCTTTGTTTAGTAAATTAAACCATTTTTTATTAAAAATTAAAATCTTTTTGGTTAAATTATCAGCTATTACATTCCTTGTTAATAATTCACCTTTCTTGCTCATACTCGACTGATTTGACATCAAAATTAAAATTCCTTTTTGGTCTAAATATCAATAATCATATTTTTCGTTTAAAATTATTCTTTTTTAATAAAAAATTTCACTATGCAACTACTTGGTTGAACATTTTTTTTTATATTTTAAATTTAACTATTCAATTTATAGCTGCATTTTTGTTGAGTTGAAGATTTAACTACTTTATTCCAAATTCAAATATTCTGTTGAAAATTCGTCCACTTCGCTTGAATTGTCAACTATTTGGTTGTGAATGCAACTGGTTAGTTTAAATGCAACTATTTTTTTTAATTCAACCATTGGATAAAAACTCAAAGATTTTTTTAAAGTAACTTCTTTCGGAAGTTTAATGGTTGTTGTTAAAAATTTGTCCTTTTTTATAAAAAATTCAATCCACAGGATCAAAAGTTTATTTTTTCTCGGTAGAAAAGTTGAATATGATACCAATATTAATTAATTTTATTTAAATAAATGTATTTCCTTATTTTCCTGAAAATCGTCTTATTTCTAAGAGCATTTTTGACTGCAAAGCCTGTTAATGTTAAAATATCATATTTGAATATTTTGTGTTTTGTTTTATGCCTTTTTTCAAATGAAATGGAAAAAAAGAATTTGACCTAAAGAGGAGGAAGAGGAGGGGTGTCCAATTTTATTGTTGATAAGACACATAATTTTGGTTTTAATCGTGAAGAAATCATTAAAAATGAATAAATTTAATTTTTGGAAAAAACAATATAAGGGATAGTAAAATGTTACTTGACCAAATTTTTTGCCTGATATAATATACAAATTTAATTTCAACCCTTTTTTTAAAGACATGTAGGTTTCGTTTTCAGACGCAAGATACAATGAAACCTTTAACGGCAAAATTGTTCACCATAAACAGAAATTCGGTACCAAGGTTCAGAAATTACTCACATACATTTAGTAGATAATAAAGTTCAATATAATATAGAATATGTTCAGATTTTGACATAATGTAATAATTGAGTGTGAATCGCGAAATTGGTGATAAGAATGCATTCTCTAAAACCGAAGCAGCTTTAATAAAAGGAAATTCACAATCAATACATTGCAATTTTTAATGGTTTAACCTTCAATTTTAAAAGGTATGTAAGCAATAAGAATAATCCCTGTTTACAAGTAGATTTCTTTTTACTTTTTTCTCTTCATATTTTCAGAAAGCTTGACCTAACCATTTGAATATAAAATGTTGTTGCTTGTAGTTCTGTACGAGGGATCCACCATTAAGATCTGCATATGTAATGTAGAGAATCACGCAGTGGTATACTAAATATAAAAGAAGCTTAAGCTTACGTCGCAATGAATTGCGTATGGAATTTGTCGAGTTGCAAGAGAATTTACACGTATGCCGTCATCACTTAACACTACATGCTGTTCACCCGATGAGTGGACATTTTTCAATAAGTGACGAAAATTATACTAGGATTATGTTACTCTTAGGCTCTACTGATTTATGAACAATAGAAAGCGAAAATATTTGTAATTCTCATCCTTAATAACTCATACGTTCCTTGAGAGTTTGTTTAACATTATATAATTGAATCTATTTATGTATTCAGTGATGACCGAAGAAAAAATTATACGATTTAAAGTCATCTCTTCAAACAAACTTTTAAAACACATTTTTTTATTAAAACGGCAAAAAAATAATTAAAAAAAAAAGTATTTTACAATTAAGTTATAAACTGTTTGTTTTGCTATATATTTTGAGAAATCTTATGAAAATATGTTAAAATCACATACTATTATTAAGATTTTAGAAAAGTTATTTCTAACGCCTTATTTTACTGACATTCTTTGTTCTACTCTGCAAAAGTCCTTTTTGATTTCCTGTTACAAGACATAGATAAGCACTGTGACATATTAGGAAACATGGCAGGTAACTTGACGCAGGTGCTCTTGTTAGGAACACCCTAAAATTAACTTTATTAATTATTTGCAACATCTCATGTTGTCAAAAAAAAATCCACGTCAACATATTGTCAACATGTGGATTTTTTCGCGGAATGTAATCGAATGTCAAGATCGATTTTCATTTGCAGCCAATAAGATATACACATTCCACGATATCTACGAAGCACGACGATCCGCTAGTATGGAAAACAGATTACGGTATACGAAGAACATTTTTATGCATCAATGATCGTTGAAGGACTTCCTTCGAAGAAGAATCTGTGCCAAAATCCCGCAAAAGATGATTGATTCTGCTATCTTTGTCCCCTGTAGAGCGAGACCACAGATATCCTTCAAGCATGAGAAGAATTTGATCGTGGGAAGTTACTTTTTTTGATTAAGTTCATTTTTATCTGTCCCCTTGCGTTTTAGATATTTTTTACTCTACCCTTCTATATAATGTCGGATTAGCTCAATATCTTAATTAATCAACAGAAGTAGGAAGAAGAAAAAATGCCTACCTATACAGAACAAGAGAGACAAAAATACCTATTCAGAAATTAATCCTTGTTACCAGAAATTTCTTAATCCATATCATGATAAGATAATTAATCAATAACATAATGAGGAGAAAACTTCAGTTTGAAAATGTTTTTGGTTAAATATTGTTAGTGCTATCAATTTCATTTGGGTAACAAAAATTCATTTCTGAATAGGTACGTGCTTGCCTCTTTTCCTGAATAGACACCTTCTTCGCTATTTTTCTGAAGCGATACCACCAAACACATTGACTGGAAAAGTTACTTCAATAATTAAATAATCAAGCAATCTTATATTTATTTTACTGCAAATCCACATTATGACATAGTTAAAAATGGTTATAACATGGTTGAATGACACATGGTGTTATAATCATCATGAAAAAGATACAAAAGTATATAAAATACATAAGTTTATGCAAGGAAATGAGGCAAATATCAATATCGCCATTTAATATTATGAATTATTTGAGGAAGTATTTTCACTTCTTTTTAAATAATAAAATTTCCTTTGTTCCTAAAATTGTTTTTGTGTCACTGTTGTTTTGTTGCTTCTCAAAACAATACCGGGTTCAGCGTGCTTGATGATCGGCGTTTAACAGTGTAACGTACACTGCAATGCATCCAGCTTATGCACGAATTGAAGATTACAAATTAGAGCCCCCGAACAAGTTGCTGATGACTCATTAGTTAATGTCTCTTAACCCTAGAGGGTCTGTCCCATATCCGTCTGGTTAGTCGTTATGGACTGAGAGTTACGTCATACGTGGGAATGCCATCACAATTAAGACAAGTGTTCACCAAATGATTCGATTCTTAAATTTAATTATTTATTTCACACTCGTTAATATTAAATTATGAAATTGAACAGATAACTGTGATGGAATATAAGGAGGAAAAATGTATGTTATAAACTGGTTATCTTTAAATTAAAAATGATAAAACTACACAAAATTAATTGATTGTTTCCTTCAATGAAATATTCATGTTAATGTTTTATTACATAGTTTCCACCTAAGAGGTCTCCTACTCGTGTGAGTTACTTCCTGCATTTCAAGTTGTTACGCGTTCTTTCGAAATAATTGTCAACATGTCTGTCGCACGTTCGTAGTACGATTCTCAGTAATTTCAATCTCCTCTTACTTCTGCTCATTCCTGCTGTTAGCTTCAGCCACTTTTTGTTAAATACATATTTTTTTCTCACGTATACAACGCATGCTTTCTTGACGTATCTCATGCGTTTCAAATCTGATCTCTCATATATATGCATATCCATATGTATATCTTCCGTGAGATAAACCTCAGAGCCGTACCCCTACATGACCGCCTCACAATCAGTCCAATCGTTCTATTTTATCTTAGTCCAGGTGACGTGACCATTAAGGAATTTTATATTTAAAAAATATAATACTGTGAAACTAGTAGAAAAACCATTTCTAAAAATTGCTACTCCACAATTTACGTCTAATTGTAAGGAGAATTTCATATGGACAATTTATTGCTAAATTTGTATGTACTTTAGAAATGTTCTTATTGAAAATTGGATGATAAGTGACCACTGATAATACGTATGATTCATTGTTTTACTATGTGTGCGTGTTTTATTGCAAGCACCTTAAGCGATAGGAATTACTAACAGTTTATAGCGGCCTGCATCGATCTTTCCACGTTACTCGCTTTGCATTCCGTAAACTCTTTGAGTATAAAATAAAATTATTCGCTTTAGTGCATGCGACATTATGTCATCGAAGCATATGTACATACTCGTCTTTAAGTCTTCACTTCAAGACCAGAATCAACCTCCTTGAAAGCAACCGAAGGTAAAAACTGACGTCATCTTTTCTGAGAAATACACTACCTGTTTTTTTTCAAATTCAATGCTGCGTAATTTGCAGACTGAAGTTCATTTAGCTTATTTTTTTGCGGCAATAGTCAAGAGATGTGTGGGAGGAAAAAATATAGACAATTTATTATATGAGGATTAATGAATATCTTTATAGTAAAACATTTTAATTCCTGTTTCTCATTCTGTTATGGTAAAGAAAAGCTTTTTTCTCATAAAATTTCTTAAGTGACTGAAGATGAGTGTTTTGCTCAACTATTTATACTAAATCAACAAAGCAACAAGTTTCCATTTCCTTGACCATCTTTTTTTGAGCGACTGTTTGATATGCTCTGTATTTTAACTTTAAATGTAGTTTTAGTTTGTTATTTAAGAATGATTAAGAACGTATCGCAAATTAAAATTCTCAGAAGTATGTGGGTGTTGCGGTAAATAACATGATTGTGATATCAAGACAAAGGCTTTTAGAGAAAGCTAATGAACTTCTACAGCCTGCCATAGCTCTCAGAACTTTCCATATAACATCAATGTTTATCAAAGTTACGTAAAGAAAAAGCACAAAAAATGCTTAAAAAATAATTGACAATTTGTTTAGTTTATATTTTTTAACAATTTTTAAAATGTTTACTTTTTTCTGTAATTAGATGTCACATTTGAAATTCACTTTAAACAAGATACTATTCAAAACAATAGTCAAACCTTGAACTGGCGATCTTACAATCTCTTCTGCATGGTTAATATAAACCTCCCTCAGTCTACTCTTAACAATGAGTGTTTACTGCAAACTATGTGAGAATGCGGTTTCTATTAAGGATTGCATTTAACAAGTCTTTGATTCCATTACAATATTTTACTTGCTCTAAAGTAAGAAAGTTCACATTTATGTAGAACGTGGCACAAAACAAGCAGTCAGTTGTTTTTAGAACTTGTTGCTTATTAGATTACACAGGCCGACAAAATTGAGCTTTTATTGTGCCAAAAGACTGAACTAGATAGCCTCAAAAAGATTTTAATGTCATAAAAACAAATTTCTTGTCTACATTTTTCCTATACGTTAGGATTTCGAGATATCCTAACCTAAAAGTGAAAAAACGCCATAGTTTAGTACTCATTTTTACCTTTCATTTCCCTTTTCGATCATCACGAAACCGATTCTTTTTCTCCGAGATATAACACATTAACCACTCTGGTCTTTGGATACAAATTTGTTTGTCCTTTGTTATTCTTGTCCGTCCCTTAGAAATAGAAATTGAATTGATGTAATATTTTTATAGAAAAAGTTGCAATTTCTCGAAGTTAAGCTTTTTTCATCTTTGTGCCATTATCGCTGTAACTTGAACATGGAAGTTCACTTTCAATACATAGTTGCGGTTGCCGGTAATCCGCGGTATCGGTTGACTGCGGAAGTGATGTCGTTGCTGTTTCAGCATTGGGGCAATCCTGTGATGCAAACGTCAGATTTTTCGTCACCAATGTAGCGTGCGTACAAGAGTTTACTTGTATAAAAATGCAGTATCTTAATAGGAAATTTTTAATTTGCACTGTAAAAGGTTTGAGTGACTTTTTAATTTCTTTTCCTATGCAGATTATGCAATACCAGCTTCAGTACCTAACGGCGGCCCTGTGTGATGTCACGCGAACCAAAGATACGTTCAATTGCAATAAGTGTCGAAAGGTGTAGAGTTTTAAACGATGGGACCCATGACATATCACGATTATTCGTGCACTGTTCGAAGATTCTTCACTGAATTTATATCCCCTGCATGAGATGTACCGATTGCATTTCCCAAACAGGTTTCGTGTACTCAAGTTTAATTTACAGTTAAACCGGACATACTGGGAATTAACTTTGACCAGCGTATTACCTCTTGACGCCCCAGTATGTATATGGTTGCAATTACCGTTACAGTTAATGGTATCGTTTTGTAAATGTTATTCTATCTACATTTTTTCAATTTCGAATATTTTTTCCATTTAGTTTTATGCTCAATTCAGTCCGATAAATCTTTTAGTTTGACAGTTTAATGAGCAAGGAATTCAAGCTAATTGCGTTGTGGAAGCTTCATTCCGAGAAAAAATATGCACTATTCATGATAGGCTATAAAGAGGGATCAAGTTCAATATCTTTAAAGAATTATGTAATAACACTTGGCAGTATAGATGACTCACTATAAAAGCATTTGTCACCCGAGAAGTCCTATCTATGCGACAGAAAGATAAAAAGAGAGGTGGATGAGTAAACTCTTCGCTAAGGTGATAGGTATTGTACGGGTTTGTAAAAGGGGAAATTCGCACTTCATTCATACTGGCGATAAGTTGGTCAACAGCCAGTGACAGGTTGAAATGAACCAGTCTGAGAGAGGATCTGAAAATGAGAGAGCGAACGCCAGAACGAGTTCAGTGGTTTCTAATCTAGCACAGGAATTGTACATTTTTATTCCCACGACTGATACCAAGAAGCTAATGAGTTAAAATACATTACTCTCATTTTCCCTTAATCATCATAAAAAGCCAGTTAGTTATCTGGAAGGCGTACGTGAGAATGAGTCGCGCATCATACCAAATCTAGAGGGTCCACATAATAGAGAAGTACAGGGATACTTGAGGGATTTCGCATCTTGTTTAGTAACAAAAAGATACATTCAATGCTAGAAATTTTTATAGCGATTTTACTATAAATGTCATGGAAGCAATATGCATACACGTGTCGTAAATTCAATATATACCATCATCTTGCAAAATTAATAAACACGTACAGCAAAAAAGAGTGCGTGGAAGTTGAAAGTCCCTCGGTGCAACCAAATCTTGTCGAACATTGAAAAATATAGTGATAACCTGCAATTCATCGATTAAATTTGTAAGTATAAGGTGTTAGTAAGGTTAGGTGTCGAAGTTATTCGCTTAATTGAACATTGTCACTTAAAGTCCAGTATAAATTATGCTCAACTAGAACGAAATATCATGATTTATTATGTAGAATTCAATATTACTGCAAACATTGTTTTAAATTTGTTTTAATATAAAATTACCACCTTTTCTAAGAGTTGAACAATATACATGTATATTGAATTTACTACGCAGCATCCTAATAACTATTTCATGGACTGAGTTCTTAAGTTTATTTTACAAATGTATAGTAAATTTATATTGAAATTGCAAACATTTTTAAGAGTGTAATGTAAAACTTTCTTGGATAGGAGAGCACAATCATAATTTTTCAGAACTGTAACATTGACCTGGAATACAGGATATGCAGATTTATTATCGCAATAACAGAGATGTACGTTCTATAATAATACATACATATGATGAAATTATACCCGCAACTTTGATATTTAGATAGCGAAAAGATAGTATCTTGTTGCAGCAAAGCAGACACTTAGTCTTGTTACAAATCTGGGTTGTACGTGACTTGTCAGGATTTCTTCAATTTAAAACCAGCTGTCCTTAAGGATGGACATTTAATTTAGTAAATCCGTACCGCATTATGCATGTGTGCGCACATGTATGACTCATATATGTATAATAGCGATTAGTTACACCAGTAACGCATAAGACAGATTCTTCAAAATTCGTTTAGAGAGAGGGGGAGAATTTTTCTATATGATAAATAATAGAAAGGATGAACGGTGATGTTGACAAGAAAACTAGTGTTCATTCTCTAATTTGTTTTTATTGTTCAACTTGAATTCATACATATAAATAAGAGGTCATCTAGACGTAATAGACGTAATCTCTATCATTCGAGTGCGAAATATAAGGTCAAGACATCAGATTTTTTCACTGAATACTCAATACGCGAGTGAATTTCACATCTTCAAACTTACACCTCACCACACACATCCAATGTGATTTCGATCTCATTTTGCTCGCACCAAGAAACTTTTCGTTACATCGCAACTTTTTGCTGAAGATTCACACAAGGTTCAGGTCGTTCATATTTACAATCTCGAACTGCACGTGGCTACGCGAATATGTCACGTTGCATGTGGCAAATTTGTAAAGAGAACGTGCACTCGTTGCGAGTTACGTCTACAAACTCGTAAATGTTTGTTTAAACTGTTCTGTTTTACCCATATTTGATACTTTATATCATTTATCACAGTGTTACTAAAACAATTATGCTAAAAAAATTTCGCTATGATAATAGAGAAAATGCCATATAATCTTCAATTGTATCGACTTGAATTTATTAGTTTCAATCGGAAACTGAAATAGAAAATTGTTTAAAAGTTGTCGAACAAAACGAATTCTCAGTGGCTGTTTCCTCCTTTTGAGTAGGTTCAAAGTGTTCGTAGTCTCGATTAAAAAATATGTAGTCCGAAATCAAAAAGCGTAAAGTAAAATATAACCTACTTTTCGAAGCAAAATTTCCATTTTTTTATCCAATTATTATAAAAGTATAAACTTATATAAACTTCAATGTCTATTCATTTTAATATTAGGTGAGTTACTAAAATGGCAGAATTTCAGGAAGATGAGACGCTTATCGTATCAAAATTCCTATTTAACTATCGCAAACTTAATAGTCGCTTCGAAACTCTTTAAATCAGAAAAACACTGAAAAATAAAAACAACAAAACTAAAATACTATATATATTTAAAAAAAAAATTTCTGTACTATAAACAAACTGTATCTTCGATTGTTTGATTTTACATCTTAAAATTACCTATGAAACATCGTGAATTCTAAACGTCATACGAAATCGAAACGCGAAGTTTAATTTTTAGGTAAATAAGGAATGCGAAGGAATTATACAAAATGAATCCCTCATTTGAATAAATATAAACATCTGGAAGAAAGTTCTGATATGAATTCAACCTATTTTTATTTTAATGAGATTTTAATGAGAACATTATATAATAATTTTACAATTGTAACGTAAATTGTGAAATCAATTCTAGATTTCAAAACTCTGTTAAAACCGGTCAATATTTAATTTACGATATATTCAGATAATTATCGCTAATTCAGCCATACATTTTTCTTTGCGAACAACCCCATAAAAATAGAACTATGTTTGGATAAAAGGTGATTCTTTTTGGTTGGAAAGTTTGCTATTGCATTTTTGGTTAAAAATTAAACTATTTAGATGAAAATACTTTTTTTTTAATTCATATTTTCATACCAACTTCAACTTTTCTTTAAAAATTACACTTTTTGGCCTAAAAAGTTAACAATTTGGAAAAAATTTAATAATTTGGTAGAATATAGAAACTATTTGTTTAGAAATTGACTTTTATGTTGAAAATATATATTTTTGGCTTGTCTCTTTAACTGGTTTGTAGAAAATTCGTCTTTTAGCTTAAAAATTCAAGAATTTGGTTGAAATTTTTGTTCTTTCTTGACTGAAAAATTTTTTTTGGTTGAAAACTCAGCTTTTTTGTTAAAATTTTTTCATTTTACTTTGAACATACATTTCTTTTTGTAGAAATTTTGTTTGGTTGTTGGAAATTAATCTTTTTGTCTAAAAATTCAACTATTTAGTTAAAAGTTGATCAGTTTGGTTAAAAGTACAATATGTGTACTCGAAATTCTAGAAGTTTAGAGCATTTTTAATTAAATTTAATGTAGTACCTACATTAATTTTATTGAAAATTATTTGTTTTCCTATTTTCTTGAAAAATCTTGTTTCGTCTGATTTTAGAGCATTTTCCTCTGCGAAGTCGGTTATCGATAGTTTATATAGTTAAAATATTTTTCGCATTTTTCTTGTATATGGGAGAGAGGGGGGGGGGGGTCGATTGCAAAAGATAAGTAGTCCAAAATTGGTAACATTTTAGACCCTGCTTTTAAGATAGCCAATGGAAAAAACGTACTGGGAGCACCAATAGCGGACTAGAGATTATAAAAAAGCAGTAAATTTTTATTTTTATGATATTTTTATTGCCAGAATTTACACGTGTACAATGTACTTATTTATGTACTTGTCTACACCCGCAACATTAGAGAGTGATTCATATAGACTTTCTTGCTGGAGGACGATTGAAAAAGCCTATACTTTAACTAAATGAGAGCTATCTTGACCTTAATACCTCATCACTAATATATCTTCATAAGGAAAATATGTTTGCAGAACTAATGTTAATGAGGCATGATATGAACATAACTAATGATTATAAACTTCTATCATTACTTGAAGGGTGGGAGTAGAGAACTACATAGACAAAAATCTGCCCGCTGCGCGAGCACATTCTCTTCCATCGCGGCTCGCTTCGCTCTAAAGTTTGAGCGCACCTAAGGCGCGCGACTGTTGGTTCTTGCGCTTCGTGCTCGATAACGTATTAACCACGAGTTATTGTGAATTCTCTTTTGTTAAAGCTCCTTCGGCTTTAACGAACACATTCTTATCATGTATCTCGTGATTCACACTCGATTTTGCCCAAAATGTAAACTTTTCTACATTATGTTCAACACTATTCACAAATAAGAATAAAGTTGCCGTTAAATAAAAAATGACACAACGATATAAACAAAAGAAAACAGCGGTACGTAATATGTGAGCGATCCCTTATATCAAATGTATATTATATTTATTTATGTACCTCGGCTTAAGATTGCTTATAAGATGTTGGAAAATAATGTACACATTTTATTTTTCCTGATTACTTTCATATTAGCTCCTTATGTTGCACTAATTTTTATCCTCAGCTACCTGAATAATCTATAATTTCAATAAATTTATATTTTTACAATTCATAATATGCATTGGTATCCTTTTTTGGTGAACAACTTTGATCAATTAATTTTTTTGTGCGTCTTTCGTCGTTTTTCCAAAAATTTAATTTTTTAATTTTATATGTTATTTTTCACAATTAAAACAGAAACCACGCATCCTGTCAAAAAATCATTCAGGACAAATTTGTAGCTCTTTCTTGTAAGAGCAACTTTACTCTATTAATTTATTTCATAGCCTGTGTCGTTTGTCCAAAAAAATAATTTTTTATTTTTAATGTTGTTTTTCACGATTGAAAAACAAACTACGCATCCTATCACAAATTTGTAGATCTTTCCATCATTCCATCATTTGTTTTATTCAGCATAGTTTTACCGCAAAATGGAATTTATGATATCCCATTATTTTGTATGCTGTCAAAATTTAAATTTTCGATTTTTCAAGAAATTCAAAAAGTTTTTATGACAATCTTGTAGGGCATTTAAAAAGCAACAGTTTTCATATCCTGAGTTTTATTCATATCGTGGCTTAAACTGTAAATTTTAATTTTTTTCTTGGAATTGTGTAAATGCTATTAATCTCGTAATTTGTTTTTATCGAAAAAAGTCATCAGGATAAAAAGTTCGTCTTTTTGAATACTATGAATAGGCATACCTAGAATTTTTAAATTCTAAGAAGAAGTGGTTTAAAAAATTCTGAAAATACTCCCCATTTTTGAATTTTTATCCAAAATGGCTGGCAAAATGACAAAAATCTGTCAATTCTTTCGAAAGTTAATGTGCTAATAAACTAAGACACACTAACTAACTTACAAATAGACATAGACACATTCGTAAAAACCTGTTTATCAGATTTAAGGGGTCTCAAAACGTGGACATTTGACAAAAACTGGGGGGGGGGGGGGCTAAATTTTACACAAATCTAATACATTTTCTAATGAGAATGCAAAAAACAGTTTTTCTAAAATGGGTTCATTGCATAAAAAATATTAAAAATGAAATACACGATATAATGATAAAAAGATTTGTTCAAATTCTCAATTTTTAGTCAAGTAATAGAAAAAATTCAGTTGAAATCTCAGAATAATATTTTGGCGTCGTAATAATTATTTCTCTTCCCTTAAACATCGTTCCTTCTTAAAATTATTATCGCTCATAGGCTGGAAATAATATGTTTACATCAAACAATTGTTATTGGCTCATTTTGATCCATCAAACATTTTTTTATCCTTATTCAGAAACTAAATATCTTGGGATAAAGTTTTTATTTTTTATTGAACCTGAACATTACATTACTTATCGCAATCTGCAGACAAGTATGTTCTTATTTGTGGTCAACAATTCCGCTCGCAAAAGGATATTATATTTTATAGAATGTTTTACGGCTTTTCTGAGAAAATTCCGGTTTTGCTAATAATATAATAATTTTGAAACATTAAAAATATTATTATTGAAATATTCTTCATTTTTAGCAACGTTTCCTTATTTCATCGATTACACTAGCCATGCTTCGCAGCCCGTGTAAGAATACATACATACATACATACATATATATATATATATATGTGTGTGTGTGTGTGTAAGCGTCCGCATAAAAAGGGCCCTAATAGCCGGTTCTAGTTTAGGAGATATTCTCGTTTTTCTATGTTGAGGTCAACATTTTAATTTTTGAGGTTGAGTGAGATTTGATACTGGACCTATACAAAATTAATTAAGAGAATATTTATATCCAGATAACCAGAAGTAGGTATATTTCATGTCCGAATAAAAAATATAACATACACGGAGAAAAATGGATGTTCAAATGTAACATCTACATGTTCAGGATTAACATATTTTATGTTTAACTATAGG
>JAAAKG020134374.1:0-13865 GCA_010014905.2 Druon quercuslanigerum | reverse complement strand
AAAGTCGTGACAACAATCCGGGGTTTCAAACAATCCGAGTTACAACAATCCGGGGTCGGAGTGTATTTATTTACTCAATTCAATATTTCTGATTGAAAAATTACATAAAAATCAATTAATAATTTCGACATATTTTTTAATATTTCCTTGATTTCACATTCAAACCATGAATGTAAATATTTTCTTTATGCGGCAAATCGATCATTATTCCGGCTATTTCACTTTTGCCGTTTTTGCGGGTTTCTTCTGGTAAATTTAAAGTCGGTAAAGAATTTGCACATAATCGTCTTTGTCAGTGTTAAGTAAAATAAAAACAATTACTCGCGAAATGGCCCGTACAAATAAATAAATTAGAATAAATTATCTCTTGAAAATTAAGTGTTGAAAGCACATTCGTTGCGATCAATTGCTGACATTTTGTTAATATTTATAAAAATCGAAAAGAATTGGTTACAAATATCAGTACATAACCTCAGTGTTATGCCAGGCAAATGGCAGCGCGATCCTCTTGCGTCGCTGCGTCCCTCATCAACAAAACAATTGGCGCCACCTACCACCACTTTAGAACTACAGTCGAACCTCGGACACTGTCAACGATCGGGATCCGGCGAATAGGACACTGTACCAGGGGTGTTAGTTGAAGTTTGACCATTGGATTCTACACATTTTTCCCATCTTTCAGGCAAATCATGGATACCATTCCAAAAAAACTTTTTCTCTTTCGAGGCAAACCATTCGACAAGCCATTTTTCGACTTCTTCAAAATTGGCGAAGCGCTGCTCTGCGAGTGAGTGTCCCATCGATGCAAAAAGGTGATAGTCGGACGGGGCGAGGTCTGGAGAGTACGGCGGGTGCGATAATATTTCCCAATTCAATGCTTTTAATGTGTTCTTCACCACTTTAGCGGTATGAGATGGTGCGTTCTCATGTAGTAGGATAACTTTGCCATGTCTTCGGGTCCATTCCGGCCGTTTTTCGATAAACACATGATTCAAATTAATAATTTGTTGTCGGTAGCGATTTCCTTTTTAACCGTTAAAGCAGCATTTCACAAATGGTTTCTAGATTTTTCATTTGTCTATCATTCAGTTGGTGTGGTACCTATTTTCCATACCATGTCTTACATTTTCTAATCACTGGAGCATGTTAACCACAAGTTTCTACCAGCAATCAATGAGCTTCAACTGCTTTTTTCTTTTGATGAAATTAGAAAAGCAACGAATGCCGCAAATGCGATTTACTTGGAACGAAACTCGACACATTCACTGAGGTAAACAACTATGATGCTATTATTTTGGCAGAATGGATTTGTGTATTTTTTAAGGTTATTGCCTATAGAAAAATATGACATAGATGCCAAGTCAAAGAAATGTATACATATGTCTAGCGACATCTATGAGTAAAACCGGCAAACTTCAACTAACAACCCTGGTATATGAGGCAGACGGGATACTAGACGCTTTCAGAGACTATTTTAGGGGACAATCCGAAGATGATCCCAGATGATTAAAAAAAACGCGATAATCGTACCAATATACAAAAGAAAGTGTGATAAAAGCGATTTCAATAATTACCGAGGGATCAGTTTATTAGGTACCGTAGGTAAAATATGCTCAAAAATACTTATTCGTATGGTAATGAAAATAACAGAAGAGAATACTTGGGAATTCCAAAGTGGGTTTTGTGCCAGGAAGCTCGTATACGGATCAAATTTTAAGCTTAAAGCACATCACAGAAAAAAGTTTGATAGTAGAAAAAAATGTTTTGTGTGCATTTGTTCACCTAGAAAGAGCATCTGACAAGGTAGATAGAAGTAATTTCTGGAAAGTCCTAAAAGAGTACGGAGTAATTGGATGGCTCCTACAAGCTACAAGAATAATATATGCTGCTAGCAACGCGAGTGTAAGGGTAAATGGAAAATTGAGTGATTGGTACGATATCATGGCTATTTATATTATTTATAGACAAGTTTTTAAGAATGTCTCTTTTCGACGAAGAAGGTGTGTATCTCGAAATAGTAGGGGTACGTGGGTTTGCATTCGCACATAATAAGGTTGTTATAGCAGTCAATCGAAGACTTGCAAACAATGTTGATTAAACTAAATGCAAGCGTGAAGAGCATGGGCCTCTAAACTAACGTAAATAAAACAAAAACTATGGTTCTCAAAGGAAAGAGCGAAAAAACAATATGCAACATTGTATTGAATGATGAGAGAATTGAACAAGATGATAAATTCGTATACCTTGGTATCTATAATCTTATAACCCCTTCCGCACACTACTCTCTTCCCCCCACAGTGAGTCACGCCTACCCCGAAAGGGAAACCGCTCAATGGTGTAATAATAATAATAATAATAAAAATCAAAACTCAAGTGCAAGATGGGGGGACCTACAGCTTAAGGTGGTTTCCGAACCACCAGAACCTCGGTAAAGATACATAGAAAAATTTCCAGAGGTACGCGGCTCAGGGATCGAACCCCGGAAGTCCGAGCGTCTAACCCACTAAGCTACCGAGGCTCTGAATAATCAAAACTCAAATTGGCTATACAAACGGGACCTTATGTTTCTTTGAGCTTTTTCCATAATTGCAGCAAAATATATTCATTTTTTTACTTGTAAACAATAAATATAATTTATGACTAAAAAATTGCAGAGTAATATCGAATTAAAAATGGTCATTACTTGACAAGTTTCGTAAAATAATTTTAGAGGATTTAATTGAGAAGAAAAACATTTAAGAAGGTTTCAAAGTCCAGAGAGGGGGCACTCAAGAATGTAATATGACACGTATTTGCTATCGCCGGAAAGCCATAGCCTTTTACATTTTGATGTTCTGCGTTGATATTGTGATTTTAAAGTATCCATTGTCTGCTTCTATTAGATTTTAATTATAAAATTCATCATCTTTTATTAAGGAGCTTTTTTTTTGTTCTCATTTTATGTCAAACTCATGACAAAACTACTCAGTAGCCAATTATTGATAAAATCAATATAACATTAAGCTTATTGTTTAAAAATTTTCTTCATTATATCAAATAAAATTATATAGTTGCTATAACAATTAATACCATTGAGCTCACTATAAAAAATGCAATTTACAAAGTTTGCATGAAGCTATTATGTATTTAAAAACTAGCTGTGAATTTGATCTGGAGTGTTTCCACTTTATTGGTATTTGTATTCAATATAAAGCACTTTGCTTCCCCTTAGCTAATGTGTTTGTCTCCACATAGAGGAAACATTTGTGATTTTTTAAATAATGGACAAACAAACTTTTTTATTTAAATAAATTTAAGAATAGAAATTTTTATTTAAATTAATTACTACGATGTGAAAAATTTCATTGAGATTGATGTAAAAAAGTTTATTTGTTGAGGACAGAATACTATTTTTGATTTTGTAAATACCCAAAATTATTTCTAAATTATTTTACAGAACATATATTTCTGAATTAGAATGTAAATTCTTTACATTATTCGTTACGAATGCATCTGTTTTTAGTTGCAAATTTCACTGACTAGTTTCAAGTTAAACTCGTTTGTTAAAAATTATTTTTTTTAGTTGAATATTAATCGCTTTATTTAAAAATTTATTTTTGCTTTTTTGGAAAACTCGTCTCTTTTGTAGAAAATTCATCTTCTTGGCATAGAATTCAACTATACCAGTTGAAGTTATAATTTTAGTTATAAATTTATAATTTTGGTTGAAAATTAATTTCTATAACGTGAAATTTAATTTTTCTATTTCTGGTGGGAAATTGATCATTTCTAGTTCAAATTTGAAGAATATGTATGCATTCCAGTTAGATATTCGTCCTTTTAGTTTAAAATTCATTTTTGAGGTTGAAAATAAAATTATTTGGTGGAAAGTTGATGATAGTTATCCGAGTTGCATACTCCTTAATTTAGTTAAAAAAATTATCTTTTTGGTTAATCTTTCATTTTTTGACTAAAATTTTTTTAATTTAATTTCTTTTAAAAATAATCCTTTTTAGATGAAAAATAGTCTTTTTTCGTAGAAATTTATGTTCCTGGTACAAAAAATTAATTATTCTAGTTAAAGGTTTATTATTTCAGTTAAATATTAATATATTTTTGGTTAAAAATTCAACTATTCCAATATTATATTTACAATTTTATTAAAAAGATTGATCGTTGTGTTTTAAAATGTAACTATTTTTTCAATTTATTTTTTGTTGAAAGCTTTTTTGTTAAAAGTAATATTTTTGACTAAAAATTCAACTAATTCTGATTAAAAATTACAAATCACAAATCCTCGATACATTTTAATAATTTTTGCTGGAAAACTACAAGCAGTATATAATGATACATAATATACATATAATTAAAAATAATATATAATGCGTATGTAAATGGGTTTAATTAATATATTTTTGAATCTTCGAAAAAATTTTGAACACCATTATATTTAGTTGGAAATCTATGCAAATGGAACTGAAAAACACTTCTGGCCGATGTATAAATAGGGTTATTAAAATTTCTTTTCAAGCTTGAACTCAGCAATCCGAAAAATCAGGAAGAATACAACTCCAAAAATTATAAAATTGCCGAAATATAAAATTAGCAAAATAAATAATATCAGGAATTATTTTTTAAGATTAAAATAACAATAATTAAAAGAATATATTTCTGAATAAAAAATTTCATTTCCAAATTTGTGATGGAAATCTTAATAATAAAAGCTGCACGTTATTATATTTAGAACTCTTGAAATTGTTAAAACAATGAATCAAAATAAGTTTCAAATTGAACTGTAGAGCCGTTTTTGTCAAAAAACAGTGCTTTTTGTCATATTTATGAACGTGTAGAATTCAGGGTAACAGCCAAGCACAATAGCAGCTTACAGAGAATTCTCATATTTTCTAATTAGGCGAAAAACTGACAAATGCATTAATTAGAAATTTGATTAACAATGTATCTCATGAATATTATGCTACTTCGTTAGTTTATAGAATCTATACTATAGTTGTTATCTTTTAGATTGAAGGCATCAACTTAGTCCTTCTGAGATATTTACATCTCATAAGAGTCAGTTTATTCGATAATAATTTGGTCAAGTCATCTCTTAAAAAAGTCAACGTTCTCTAAATTCAATTTTCAGTTACTATGACAAAATCTTGCAATGATATGTTTGTATAATGCAATACGAATTTGAATGATATTATGCTGCTCCACTAAGATTTTTAAGGATGTCTAGAGCTAATCACTTAAATTTTAAACATAGACTATTAAATATATGATTTCTGCTTATGTACACCAGAATTAAAGCTCTCGAACGTTCCGAGAGTTTTAAATAGATGATAGGGAATATGAGAGAATATAATACTTTTTTCATTAATAATAATAATAATTTCTTATGGTTCTACGAGATTTTATTGTATCTTGATAAATGCAAAAATATTTTATTCGGAAATACCTTGAAAATGTCTCTTTTATATTTTTCATATATTGAAAAAAATTAAGAGCACGGTGTTAAATTATGAGACACACACATCAAATCATACTTTGTCAGTAAGAAAAGATGTTGTTTTAATACTGTCTGCTTGTTTTTGACCATTAGTATTTTTATATGGACTTTGATGTATCGGTTGTACAATTTTTACGTTTCTGGTATTTTACTATGCATTTAATAATATATTATTTAATTTCAATAACATTTTCTTCATTGTTAAATCAGTCTTTAAACATAGGAAACAATTGTTTGTATACAAATCAATTTTTTAATTGTAACCTTTAAATAGAATTATTTTTAAAAAAAGTTCAAAATACAAAATAGTCACATCCCGAGTAAAAGAGAGGGTAGTTTAAGAAAGATTGAACAAGGGAGAGACCAGTGGGCTGATCATGTCAGACTGATAAGCCCTCCAAAAATGTGGTGGAGAATGCGGCAAGATAATGGAAGCTTAACTATGGAGTTAACTTTAACGATCCGTCAGTTAACCAATGATTTAACCGAGGTTGGTGGAAGCGTGCCTAGTCTTTTATTAATTGAATATTTGTAGTACTTCAGGTTAACAAATCTCTGAAACAGCAGTTGCTGCTTACACTCGTAATACTCTATAGAACTTTGGGATTGTGTCCCTAAAGGTTACTGGACATTCCGCGATTTCTTCTGGCGTCAACCCATCAACCACGCCGGTATTCATGTTTATTTTCACCCGATCTAAAATCCCAAAAATATTGGTAAATATTGGACGAAGAATTGCTGTTTTGTTTCCTGATTTTCCAAATATTGCACAGATGTCGCCATTGGACGTGGATAATACAATTTGTTCTCCGGCTGGCAGGGGATTAAGGAGGTGATTTTTGGTTCTTAATCCAAGTGGTTTGTCTGTAGGAAAAACGTATCTTCGGAGTTCGAATATCCGATTCGGATAATTATGGGGAATCAGTCGAATAAATGGAAGCTCTTCAAATGTATATCCAAGTACAATGGGATAAGTTTTCCTGAGAGTAGGAGACCTCGACCTCTCACGAAGAGATGGCTCGGCAGGTGGTAGAGACCTGGCAGAATAACAAGGTGTGGCAAGAGAAAGGGCTTTGTCTGGACAATGTCTGCCGGATGAAGAGGAAGAAGGCCCAGAGCCATGAACACCAGAATAAGGATCACCGCCAAGCAAATCATTGGACTGCGAACTCAATCCTGAAAAAAGATATACGTATTGATATTTTTGTTTTAAGAAGCTATACAATCGTATATTGGTACATGAAAAGTTGCAAATGATGCTGTAATTCTGGGGCCCGGTTCAATAAGCGTCTATAATTGTGTTTCATGTTTTGAATCACTTGAAACTAAATTTTCAATTCTTGTTCTTTTACAATTTGTATATAGAAAGTAATTACAAATTTAAGAACATAGGTTACATTGAGTTTTAACATTTATTCAAATATGTGAAAAATTAGTATAAAGCGAACATAAAATTCAAGTAGAAAAAAGAAAACAAAAAAACATCTTAAGTGGTCCAAACTACATTCTTAAATTTTTTAAATTGAAACTGTTCGTTTAAAAATTAAAAATTTAATATCCAAAATATTTTTGAATTATGCTTTAACATTCTTCAACATTGATTTTTAAAATGTTATGCATAAGCACCAAGTAAATATTAAGACCGAGCGCAAGCACAAGGTGTAACTAATGCGCGCCTTCTGTTCTTCAAAGTTTGGCAAGAGTGAGAAAGCAATATGCAACATTGTGTAAATGCTGCGAGAATAGGACATGTTGATGAGTACGAATTTCTTGGTAGTTTATTGATTAGTGAGGTTATAGTTAGAGCAAGGCTAGTGTGTCGAACAGAAAAGTATTTTGATAACTACTTAACAAGAACTATATAATAGCGCCTGAAATAAAAGTCATCGGATGATAATGGGCTTCTGTCGGAAACCTCAAATGACGACTTTGTTAGGATTTTCACTTGGGGTGAATGCTAGAGAGATTGATCGGCGAACTGGGTTGAATCAGTGTTGCTAAATGAACTTGTTAATTAAATGTGTAGCAAGAACATTATATATCAATCTAAGAGACCTATACCGCCTTCCAAGCATTACACACACCTTTAGGGAGTGAATCGCGCCTACCGTAAAAGGGAAATGGGTTAATGGTACAATAATATTAATCGTGTAAAGAATAGTTGTATACACACGTATTACTCCATAACTCCTTGCGACAATTTCCTGAGAGGATGTTGGACATTCCGCGATTTCTTCTGCGCTCAATTCCTCCACCTTGCCGCTATTCATGTTTATTTTGACTCGCTTTGGCAGCGCTAAACCAGGTAAAAATATTCCGCGAAGAACAGTGAATTTGCCTGTTTTTCTTCCCAATATTGCGCAAACATCACCATTGGATGCTGATAATACAATTTGTTCTCCGATTGGTATGGGCTTCAGCTGATAGTTTCTGGATCTCAATCGAATTGGTTTATCTGGAGGAAAAACGTATCTTCGGAGTTCAAATACCCGATTGGTATTTTTATGGGGAATAAGTCGAATAAGTGCAAGATCTTCAAATTTATATCCAAGTATGCTGGGAAAAGTTTGCCTGAGAGTAGAAGAATTTAACGTTTCACGAAGAGGTGATTCGGAAGGTGGTGAAGACCTGGCAGAATGATGAGGCGTGGCAACAGAGTGAGTCGTATCTGAGCAATGTCTGTTAGGAGAAGATGAAGAAGGTCCACAGCTATGAATGCCAGGATTACTGTCATGATCAGGCAAACTCTTGGACTGTGAACTTAATTCTGAAAGAAGAAATACAGGACTTAATTTTGGTTTTAAGTGTCTACACAATTGTATGTTGTTACATCATGAGTTATAAATGATGTTGTCATTAAGGGATTCAATTCCATAAACGCCTATAATTTCGTCTCGTCACACAACTTTGGCGCATAGAAACTTTTAAAATAAATTTCAGTTTTTTAATTATATATTCTTATAGAAAATGGAATTCTAGCTCTTTTTATGAAAAAAGTTGTATCTACTGCCGTTTTCACAGTTTTCGCATTTAACACATAAATAGAAATTCTTGTTTTTGCTAAATTGACGACAGAATTGTTTACGACAATTGACGATAGAAGACGTTTCGTATCCCAGGTCCGGATAAGTTTAACTGATTAACGTCATATTCACACTTTTTTCTGTGTTATTTTAAAGTTATAAATTTATACGTGTAAAATATATAAACAATATATTCATATTAAGCAGCAAGACCCATGCATTTCAACAACGACACTTGTCTATGAATTTTTATACAATATAATCAACCATTTTTCCCTATACTTCCGTTTTATTGCATTTTTAAATCTTAGAAATAGTGGCAAGATTTAAAAGTAAAATAAAAATGTCCTGCGTTTTGATATTTACAAAAAGTTTGTTTTCATCTAGAATCTTTATAATAACAGAAGCACTATATATCTGAAACCCTTAAAATTATAATTACAATGCATCAAAGTGAGTTCACAATTCATATGTTCAGCCATTTTTGTTATACACATACATTTGCGGAAACGAGCCGAGCGACCGAAACGAAACGTATTTTATTTCCTAATGATGAATAATTTAAAATAATTATTTTAGTAAAAAGCCTATTTGCTCTTAAGAAGTAAGCTGCCTTGTTGAACAACTTTCCGGCTGAAAGTTTTGTGTTGCTCAAAATTCACTAGAATCCCTATAAGCTTTAATATTTAATTGCAAGATTAACGCAATATCTCCGGGATTATTATTGAGTTAAAGTTTGTCACATGAAGATTTGTCGGCTGTAACATTAGAATTACTACTTTGAAATTTGATTAAATTTTATGTAAATTGACAGCTGAGCTGAAAAATTGGAAGTAAGAATTGAAGCATTCTCTTCTGAACATCATCGTTCGTTGCCCTTTCATGAAAGTATAGCGAGATAGATTTTCCAGTAACCTATTTATCGATCCTAAGTTTGGCTTTAAGGTGTGGGGGCATTATACACACGACTCGGTCGTCGGATTTCTGAAAACACCCCTTTCAATTATGTATATTGTATATTTATATTAAAACCCTGATAATAATTGAAAAAATTACAGTTTTTTTTGAAGTATTATACAGTCGGTGCGCTTTGGATAAAGCGTTATTATGTACGTATCACCGTCTATCAAATAGTAAAATCGATTGGTGCTTATTCTAAATATAAAAATTCTCGTACTTAATTCAAATGAATAATCGGTTCTGTTTAACAAAATACTCATTTTCACCTAAAATATTTGTTTTACGAGTACTGAATTTTAATTTTAAAAATGTTCAAAGCTCAGTTTTCTTTTTAAAAATATAATTTTTCTTAGCTACGACCTTAAAAATAATATTTTAGGGCATTGCCATAAAGCGTAAGACCGTTCTTCGTCCGTGCCGGCACGGCGGTAGAATAGATTCCACTAATCATTTGAGGGTTTGGGGGTTTGTTACTGTTGTGTCTTCGCTTATTAATAAAAATCAAATCAAAATTAAACTCATACTGCCATTCCAAGATCAAAAACAACATAATGCGACCCTGAGTTTTGATATGAAAAAAGGCTTCTTTTCTGTGTCGATAAGACCCAAGGCCAGTACAGAGTTATCATATGAGGGTATTATACTTTTAATAACATACTATTAAGTAGCGTGAAAAAAATGCCAGTTTTTACTTTAGTTGGCACGCGAGAAATTTCTTGGCGGTCTTTAAATCATAAAATTAATGATATGCTTCAAGCTTAAAAGAATATTTTCCCCAACAATAGATAAATTATATTATTATATTCACCAATAAAATTCAGGATAACGGCCAAGCATAAGAGTAGAGTACAGACAATCCTCATCTTGTCTAAGTGCAGGAAAAAATGATTAATGTATTAATTAGAATCTGTAATAACAAGGTAGCTGGTGAATATTCTACTGCTTTATCAGGCTGTACAGTCTATACTATAGGCGTTTTCTTTCATACTAAAGGCATCAGCTTTATGCTTCTGAGATATTTGCGTTTGATAAGAATCAGTTTTACCGAAAATAATGTGGTTTCGTCATCTTTAAACAAATGCATCGTTCTCTAACTTCGATTTTTAGTAAATTTAACAGAAACTCTTAAAGATATTTTTTTATAACAAAATGAGAATGTAATTAATATATTTTTGTTTCGCTGATACTTAAAATTATATGTGGGGCTAATCACTGTACTTTTAAACATAGATTATTCGAAATATGCTGAAATTTTTACTCATATGATTAAGTTAAATTTTCTACGTATATACATCGGATTTTAAGGATCTCAAATGTTTCGAGAGTCTTAAATAGATAATAAGGAGTATTCAAGAATTTTATAAGTTTTCCTTTAATAATCAAAATAACTACTTTTGATTCAACGGGAATTTAGAGTAATTCTTAGGAATTCATAATACCTAAAAGGGTTCCTTACAATTTCAATATTTCAAAGTATGTCTTTGGGGCTCAAGAAGGAAAATCAAGTAAGAATCAACCGTTTATGGAAAGTTTTGGGGTTTTTAATATAATTATTAAAGTTATATACTGTAATCAAAATATTGTAAAAATGTTTATTTATAATTTGTGGTGAAAATTCATATTTGAATGATATTTAGAAATAAAGTTAATTATCCTGAAGTAAAATAGGTATAAATCGAAATATTGTATTGTACGTCTGCTTTAAATAAATAATGTTTTAAATTATTATAGAACTTAAGCTTCGCGCAGTTTCATTATCCACATCATTATTACAATTTTCGTTTACTTAAACGTAAAAAAATAAATTTCCACACATTAAATTAAAATAATTACATAAATTAATATTACACATAAGTGCCATATACGTAAAAGATAAAACTTTGCAGAAAATTGGAATCATGTCAATAGCCCAATTTAATTTTTATCTTGATAAATAGAAAAATCTCTCATATCTGAGTTTGTCTCCATTATAAGTTCAAACTTTGCGAATAAAATTAAATGGTTTAATTTAAAAAAGCATATATAAAAATGAATAAATTATTTATTTTGTAACGTCAGGAGTAATGACGTGACAAGGTATGAGTGAGAAATATTTAAATTAACATCTGATTTATTTAAAGAGTAGGAACAGAATTAAGCTGCCAGATCGAATACGAATTTATTTCGCCGGGAGTGGCAAGACCCCTGGAGGCTTACAAAAAAATTTTCCAATTTTATTTTGAAAAGACTATATCTAGATGTAGAATTTTAATATGCATCTTTTTTACCACAGGCATGAAGTATCTTTATTAGTTTTCTAGTTAAAGCCAAAAAATTACTTTTTTTGGAAAAATCTTTTTTAATTTGTTGTTCACTTCGACTCATGCTCAGTCAGTCAGTTTCTTGTGTGTTTTCAATAGATTTTTTAGGGAACATAATTCGAAATTTCCTCCAACATCGGAATTCCGTAACTTCCAGCGTTTAAATTATCGAGCGAATTTTGAGGAAAAAAAAACTTCCTGCGAAAAAATGGTTAAAAACAGTAATTTGTAAGCTTCTTTCAGTTTTGAATTATTGTTATTTTAAAAATATATAAGTATGCTTGATATAAATATTATGCTTCCTAAACTTATGATTGTTTGCAGAAATGACAAAGTAATTATTTTTTATTCAGAACAGCTGCCCTCCTCGGAAGTCTTATCTTTAGTCTAACTGTCACTAGGTTTAGTTTTAATTAAAGAAAAATAAACGCTTTAATACAACATGAATGTAAGACAAAAGCACTTTCTTGATTCTTTACCTTGTTTTAGTTTAATGAATTGGAATCATTGATGAATTCGCGGAATTAGAAATACGTTAAATCTCAATTATTAGCTGTTTATATTTCATTTTACTTGTGCACAGTTTGTCTCAAAAATAGAACCATTCTCTTATATAGAACATTAAATCATTAAATTATTTTACAATATGAAATATTATTTAAGTATTCACAATTCTTTTATATTGCCGCAGTTTTAATTACCATGCGATCTCTACTATATCTTTAGTAGAACATTTACCATAGTCGGATACAGAGCCGGATAAGATTCATTTGGGCGCTATCTTTTATATGTGAGCGATATTGTCTTTTGAATTTCTTTATAGTAAAATAGATAGCGTTTCAAACGAGTAATTCACAAATTTTAAATTTACAGACGTAAAACTTTATAAAAATCTAAAGGATTTAAATAACTTTAAAAAGTAATTGAAATAATTTAAATTTTGCGATTAAACTTGAAATGGTTGAATTTAGAAAATTATAATTAAATGTGAATTAGAACATTTTTTTTATTTTTCATTGAATTACCTACTTCTATTAAAATTTGAATTGAATATTTGTAGGTAATGTGAAACTTTATACTTCGTGTTCTAGGATTGTATAATTGAGACTCCGGATTCTATAACCACGCACAAAATTTGCCTAGCCGCTTCAGTCTATCTTTTATCGTTTCTTTACAAAATAAAAAAAAAATTGATTTTTCAGACCAGCAAATAACCTAAATTTTTTCACTTCAACTCGCTCTGAAAGACAAAGTTCTTTATATTTTAAGATAAAAATTGAACACAATATGTCTAAAGTTAGACAATTTTGAAACGCTTCGTTTATCGAGGGAATTTTGAGTAAGCCCAATCTTTCAGCAATAAGAATGCTTAGTAGGATATAATTAGGTTTTCTGAAAAGTTTTACACTAAGTGAATTATTCGTTAACAAAATAGGAGCATTTTAATAGAATTGATCGAGTGCGTGATAGGTGACAATTTCGGATTCTCGACCTGCTCGACCACAGCCCGCGCCTCTAGACTGGAATTATTTTAGTCTATTTATTTGTTTAGACTATCAAGTTAGGATTTGAACGTAAAACCACAAACTATTTTTTTTTGTTAGGGCAAAATCATTAAATATTCATATCTTGTATTACACATACGTATTTATAGGGCGATTACAAACAATCAGAAAAGTAAATCTCACAACACAAATTTTATAACAAAAAAAAATTTTTTTAAACAAAAAAATCAATTTTCTACTAAAAGAGATGAGTTTTTACAAAAATTATGAATTTTCAACATATGTATTGAAGTTTTTATCTTTTTAAAGGAAGTGTAGGGACAAATACTTTGTTTTTCTTTACCTTGCTTACATTATTAGCCCTATTTTCTTTGTTTATATTTATTTTTCTACTTCCAGTTAGAGTTTCTAGCAAACTCAACATTCACCTTTTTAGTTATTCATTTTCAATATTAATAATAGATTTATTTGCTTAGGAACCAAATAGTTAGTTAGTGGAAGCTTCTAATGTATCCCCTAAGGGTTTACATTTTTTCTTTCACCTTCTTCCTATTCCTTAACACACCTCCCACACCCTTTTTGGTGGAGG
>JAAAKG020134373.1:0-13866 GCA_010014905.2 Druon quercuslanigerum | reverse complement strand
ATTATAATTTTCCTATTCAAAATTTCATCATTGTTTGGTGTCCTAAAAAAGACGGTTCAAATTACTACAACTTTAACAGCAATGATATTATTAAATAAAATTGTTATTTAAGAGCTTGTAATAAATATCATTAGATTTTCAAAATTTGCGAATAATTTATTATCAGTAGTCTTTGTTTTAATACCAAAGACGTCATTCAGAAAATTTCTTCAGAGTGAGTTGACTATTTGATATGCGAGTACAATTCTCAGGACATGAATGCGATATTAAGATCTGGGAATGACAAACATTCAGCAAGTAGAGAGCTTTGTTCTTTTGGACAAAGGATTTGGAACACATTGAGAGAGAAGTTACTCTTTATTTGCATCATATTAAGAACATAGATTTTCATAATTATTTATGCATAAGAAAAGATTAAAATTAAAACAATGTTCCATAAAAATAATTATTATAATAATAATTTAATAAGAGTTGTGAAATTCGACGAGTTGCTTTGAAAGTTTACAATCAATTTTCTTTTCATCACAAGAATAAAACCCCTTTAGAGTATTTTTATTTCTACTTTGATTATGTATTTCTCTTTTACAGAGAAAGACTCATTTTTTCATAGTCTTAGATTCTCAATTATTCTCCTTAAATTACGTTGTATAACCAATTAATTTTAAGTAATAGGTTGTCATTCTAACTGAAGATAAACTAACAATGTGAAAAGCTTCTCTATAGCGATTACATAAAGATTTCATTGCGGTTTCACTTCTTAGGGAATAATCTTCTCGTATTTACTGAGGACAACATGTTTTTATTTATAGAATTTTAGGAATAAGACTTACTGTAGAAAAAAATTTAAGATTTTTTAATACTTGATTTTATTACATAATACGTTGTAAAAAATCAATCAGGAATGCGAAGAGCGAAATATAAACAAAACATTTATCACTCAAATAAAGTTGGTGTCTCTTGACAAAGCTTTCAATCAAAAATATAGGTGACGAATAAAAATTCAAGGTTACTACAAAATCCCAATTTTGAAATTCCCTCACTTTTTCCTGAGCAACTTTTTGTCATCCTTGCCGGCTATGAATTTTTTTTCAGTTGCGAAAGAGCCTGCATTTTCAACAAAATAGATGAACTTTTGACCAAACAGTTAATTCTTCAATCAAAGAAATATGAATTTTCAACCAAGAAGATTAATTTTTTTACTCAAAAGGATCAATTTTAAGCCAAAACTAAAATAATTAAATATTTAGTTAAAACCATTTTCAACAAAATACGAATTTTCAAAACAGTAGTTAAATTTAAACTAAAATACAAGAATTTTTAACCAAATAGTTGACTTTACAACTCAAAGGTTAATTTCGAACCAAAGCTAGAATAATAAAATTTTCAGTTAAAAAAACTAAGTTTTGGCCAAAAAATGTAACTTTGAACAAGAGTTGAATTTTTAACTAAGAAAAATATATGTCAACAAAGAAAAGAAATGCATCCGAAAAGTTGAATTTTTAAGAAAAAAAACACGAATTTTCTAACAAAAAAAAACAGTTGAATTTTTCATCCCAAAACATGAAGTTTTTACAAAAATTTAAAATTTTAAAAATTGCGACAAAAGAAGCTACATTTTCAAACAAAATCCGAAAAGCTAAATTTTCATATAAAAAATAACTTTTTAGCCAAATACATCAACTTTCAACCATAAGATGAAGTTTCAACTACCCAGATTACTTTTTTACCAAAAAGATTAATTTTCAACAAAACACATGAATTTTAACCGAACACTTAAAGTTTCAACTGAAAAAGATAAATGCTCAACTTAGAACAGTTACTTTTTGAGTTAAAAAATGAATTTTAAACAAAGTAGTTCACTTTTCATCAAAAAATGGAATTAGATTAATAAATAATAAAAGTAGATTAATATTCTTTCAAAAAAAAAAACGAATTTTCAACCAAATCCATTAACTTGAAATTTTCAGCTAGCAAAAATTATTTTTCAAACAAAAAAAGGGAACAGAATAGTTGACAACTCAACATTCAATAAATTAGATATATCCTCAGCCAAACCAGATTAATTGTCAAACCAAAAAACAGAATTTTCAACAAGCGTTGCATTTTTAACGTAGAAAAATTTCCCAGCCAGTAAAAAAAACCTCATCCGAAATGTTGAATTCGAAAGCCAAAAACAGGAATTATCAACAGAAAAGTTGAATTTTCAACCAATGAATTTTAAGCAAAATTGTTAAATTTTCAAAAAATAAAATAATAATAATAACTTTAACTGCAGTTTACTGAAAAATCCCTGACATTCTATGACCCGTTTTAAATTCTCTGACTTTCCCAAATTTCCAGAATTCCTGACCTGTAGCAAACTTGAAGATGAAAATAATTTTACGTATTCAAAGCAACTTGTTTTCCATCTCATATTTACTGTGTATCTTACCGAATGGGAGGGCTCGCTAAAGCGATTCTATTTTAAATTTAATGGAAGCAATTTAGAGAATCACCTATCTTCCGAACTTGTTTATCTGCGCTTCATTTTTTTTGGCAGACCACCTGGCCAATTATCTAAATATTTTTATTACAAGATTTTTATTACATGATGTTTCTCTCTTTGGGCGGTACGCAAGGGTCTTCATGCTCCACATTCGTCAGTTCCGCTCGGTACGCGATTGAGGAAGTTTCGAAAGTGCGAGCCTTCTCCATCCGCATAGACTTCGACATTGAAAACTTCAATTTTGTTTACACTAATGACTTGGACATCTGCCAATCGAAAGCTCTAAATGAGAAAGAAGGAAAAAATCTTGTTGACGGTTGCATCCATCCAACAATAATCGGAGGAAATTTGTAACAAACTGAATAAGCGATTAGTCTCGAGGTGCCTTTACGTCAAAGTGCTAATTTGTTAAGTAAAAGAAATTCATCAAACTGTTGGAACACACTGTAAGAATTAAGAAACTTAATTTATTACTTTAAATAAATAATAAAAGCCGCATGGAAAATTCATTTGAATTTTAATACAATTATAATATGATTTTGCATTTAGAAATGTATTATAAGTATACTTGTGTGTCTTCTTTCTGATTTCATATTTTTGAACTTCTTTTATTGTCAGTTCAAAATATGTATCTTTTAAGCTGCTGCTACGCATGGATGATCAATGCTTATTTTCATTACTCACGTTTGAAAATTTTGTCTTTGAGCTATTAAAAATTGTTAGTTAAACGTAGCAATTTTTTTTGAGAGAGATGAGAATTTAAAAAATGAAGATTTTTTTATTTAAGCTTATTATTAAAGAGGAATGAAGATCTAATGCCTTAGCTTTTTAAAATATTGTTAATCGGCTTAACAAGTTTATTTTAATCTTTTTAAGATTCCATTTGATTAATTAACTTGAACGAAATTGCCCTACCCAGAAATATTTAAAATTTAAATACATAAACAAATCATTTATTCAAACTAGAAATCTTTTCATGATTAACTAATTTTGAAAATTAAATAGAAAAGTCAATGAGAGAGTCGTTTTATTTCATTTTTGATAATAAAATCGATTTATTGATAAAGATTTCGATGTCAGAAATTGTAAGTGTCAACGAAACTGACTATTCGGAATACCAGAACTCTAGCCTTTCACACAAAATTAAAGACAGCTTTTCAAAAGTTAAGGAGAACATACAGTAAATAGCTGGTAGGTTTAGATTAGGCAATTACTTTAGTTTTTCTTTTAATAATCTTGAAACTTTAGTAAGGGTCGAACTGGGGCGGACTGGAAATACGGTAAAATTACTTAAAATATTTACCATCCGTTGAATTCCCTTAAAATCTCCTGAAAACCAGTGACATTCAATGAATCTGATATTTCATAAAATCCTAGACAAATCACTAAAATACCTTGACAGCCTTTCAACTTCCTTAAAATAATTAAAATCCTTGAGAAATCTTATATAATCCGTTAAAATTCTTTTAAAAAAATATGACCTAACAGCTATTAAATCTCTTGAAAAATCCTTGGAATCTTTTAATATATCTATTCGAATAAAATATTATTAAATATTTCAAAAATCTTTTAAAATGCCTTAAAATTTGTTATTTTCTTGAAAATTGCAGGGACCAAATTAAAGTTCCCAAAAATCTTTAAAATCCTAAAATTTCTGGAAAATTCCTTGACATTTTTTTAATCTTTCGACAATTCCTTGGAATCTTTTAATATACCCTAAAATATTTTAAAATACCTTGAAATTTTGTAAGTTCTTTAAAATTCATTGGAATTTATTAAAATATCCAAAAATCTTTAAAAATATCTTCAGTTCCTTAAACCTGTTGAAAATTTCTCAATATATTTTAAAATAGCCTAAACCGTAAAGGTCACATAAAATCTTTTGAAGTCTTTCGAAATTCTTCTTAGAAAATCATTAAATTTCTTTAAATCATTAAAATCCTGAAAAATGTCTTAAAATTGGTTAAATACCTTCGAAATTCCTTGGAATCTTGTAATATACCCTAAAATATTTAAAATATTTGGAAATACATTGAAATTTGTAAACTTCTTGAAATTTCATTAGAATCCATTAAAGTTTCCTAAAAATCTTTGAAATACCTTCAAATTCTTGAAACCTACTGAAAATTCCTTCAAATGTTTTAAAATATCCTAAAATCTTAAATGTCCTCTAAAATTTTGGGAAAATCCTTGAATATTTGTAATCTCTTGAAAATTCCTTAGATTCTTTTATATACCCTAAGTTACTTTAAATATTTTCAAATACCTTTCACTTTTTTTTTAAGCTTCTGAAAATTATTGATTGGAATCTATTAAAATACCCAGAAATCGGTAAAATACCTTAATTTTTTTAACTTATTGAAAATTTCTTTGAATCTTTAAAAATATCCTAAAATCTGAAATATTCTTAACAATTTTTGTAGATCGCTGGAAATATTTGACCATTACTTCAAACCTTTTGGAATCCCTCAATTATTGTGAATAATTTCCTTTTAATCAATTGAAATGTTCACGATTCTGTTTTGATATGGTTTCAAATCCAATTTACGAACACAATGAATATTTCTCTTGATTTTGTGTCCAGGATTTCTAACAACTATTTTTCGATAAAAACCAAAATCTTCGGCAGAGCTATTTTTGAAAAAAAATTCATTTGCAATTAAAAAAAATCAAAATACCCAGTTTTTTAAAAATAAAGCCAGATATGGATAGACGTTAGGGGGGAAAATTATTCATTGGAAATACTTTTAAAAAATCCCTTAATAACTTTTGAGCCCACTTTGTTTTTTTGGAAAACTTGATTGCTCGATTTCTTAAGGAATTAATTTTTTTCATGTCTTGTTCTCGATATAATTATTTCAAGTAGAAAAGCTAGGAATGTACTCATACCCATATATTTTAACAATAAAAATAATATTTATAATTTTTTATAATTTATCATTTATAATAACATTTGTTCTAATTTTGTATATGGTATATAAAACATTGAAAAGCGAATAGTTACCTCTGAAAATAAAAACCATACCAACTTTTCAATAAAACAAAGTGCGATTAAAAAGTAATAATAGTATATTTTTGGAATAACTTTCCAAAAAACAAATTTTCTCACTTAACTTGTATCCATATGTACGTTCGTTTTCGAGAAAAATTGGATATTTCGATTTTCTAAAAATAAAAATTGAATTTTTTCACAAACGGTTCAAACTAAAATTTTGTTTTTTATTAAAAAATAATCACAAGACATCCTAGATCCAAAATTAAGAGACACAATCTTAGCGGTCGCAGCTTTGGGTTGAAGTCATGTCATCAAAAAAGTGTATTATAAAATCCCTTGACATTCCACGAAACGACACGAAATATAATATTCCTTGAAATTCTTTGAAATATTTGAAGTTCAATGAAATTTTTTGAGATCCTGGAAAATATTTTTTGGAAAAACCTTGATATCCGTTTCAATTCCTTAAAAATCCCTTGAAATATTTAAAAACCTTGAAAATCCTCTAAATTTCTTTAGAATCTTTTTAAATATCCTTAAATATCATAACTCCTTTTAAATCCTTCAAAATATTCTGAAATTTAAGGAAATTCTTTAAAACCACATGAAAATATCTAACTCAGGTGAGATACACTAAAATAATTGATAATCTCTTTTAATCTTTGAAATCCTATTAAATCCCTTAATTCTAGTGAAATCCATTGAAAAACTTGAAACAGTAATAAACCCTGTAATTAATTAATATGAAATCCCTTGAAATCGTTTTAAATCCTTGAAAGTCTTAAAAATATTTTGAAAATGTTGCAACTCTTTCCGAAAATTGCGTGGAGCCGCTTTTCTTTTCCGCCCTGAAAATTTTTTCTTCGGGTCGTACGGTAAATCCCTGTCTGCTTCTGACTTCAGTTCGTTAAATTATCATGTATCTAAAATTGAAATCTTTTCAAACAAAAAATCTTTGGTTCAATATAAAATTCCATTTTAGAGGAAATGCAAGACGAAGTGCTACACAATTCTACTCATATCATTCCGGAGCGTTTAGAATCCTTGGAATGTAAAACTGGATTTTCCAGACATGTAATCCGTAGATTCTACAGAGCTTTCAAGCAACACTGTCCTGGAGGTGTGGTGACTACAAACAATCTCAGGCCAGTGTACGCTAAATTATTTCCACTGGGGGACTCGAGAAAATATGCTCAGATTGTTTTTAATACGTTCGACGTGGATAAGGATGGATTAATCACATTTGGTGATTTGCTCAATGGAATAGCATCCATAGTAAAAGGAGATACTGATAAAAAACTATCTTGGATTTTTGGGTGAGCAAAAAGTAAAATGATGTAAAATAATTCATTTAATTAAATAAATTAAAATATACTTCACAATAAAACACAATAAATACATCTTTCCCGCAAAGAAAATAGAGAAAATGAAATCAACAGATTATAAAAATTAATATAAATATAAAACAGTGGAATATTTGAATATTTAGTTTAACTTACTTTCGTAATCAGGTTGTACGATTTGGATGGCGATGGGTACATTACACGACATGAGATGTTGGCTATCGTATCTGCAATTTATGAAATGGTGGAAGACACCCGCTCGATTGAACGTGCAGTTCAGAGACATGTGAATCGAATCTTCGAAAAGATGGACCTCGACAAAGATGGAATCATATCCAAGGAGGAGTTCATAACCAGCTGTAAAAACGTATGAACTATTATTTTTTCTAAACAGGGTTGCTACAAAATCACAATTTTGAAATTCCCTAACTTTCTTCTGACGAATCTTTAATTTTCCTTCATAGTTCTCAATTTTCCATAAAATGATAAAAAACGGATATGTAGGAGATTAATAATTTTAAATTTAAGAAAATATTAAAATACATAACACATATTATTTTCAACTAAATAGTTCAGTTTTTAACTCAAAAAGATAAATTTTAAACAAAAAATGGTAGAATTAAAATATCAGTTAAAGCAATTAACTTTCAACAGAATAAAAAAATTTTCAAGCAAAGTGATGAATCTTCGATAAAAAATGGAATTCTTGACAAAAAGTATGATAGTTGATATTTCCACCAAAATGTATTTTTAATTTTAAATAAAAATGTTGAATAGGCCAAAAAATAGGGCAATTGTTAATAAAATAAATTAGTTTTCAAATAAAAAAGATGAATTTCCAAGCAAAACTGGAATAATTATATTTGCAATTTAAAATATTAATTTTAAACTAAAAAAGGAATTTCCAACAAAATAGTTAATTTTTTAAGCATAGAAATTGATTTTTAAAATTAAAATGAATATTCAACTAAACAATTAAATTTAGAATTCAAAAGAGAAATTGTATATCAAACATGACAATTTTTAACAAAATATATGGATTTTCTAACAAAAAGAGAACAATTTTCCACCCAAAAAAGGATAATTAAATTTCCAGTTAGAAAAATAAATTTTCAACAACAAGGAAATACAAGCAAATACAATCAATTTTTAACCAAACAAATGAGTTTTGGACTAAGAAGATTTAAATTTTATCGAAAAAGCACAATTTTTCACAACAAATGGAAGAGTTAAATTTTCAATCAAAAATAGAACAGTTCAATTATAAGAAAAAAAAAAGGATTTTCAAACAAATATGTCAAATAAATTTTCAATAAAATAGTTAAATTCTGAAGGAAACAGATGATCAATTTGGTACAGAAAATGGAATTGTTACATTTTTATTTAAAAAAATTACTTTTTAACTAAGATTAATAACCTTAAAAAAAGAATTTTGAACCAAATAGTTGCGTTTTTAACCCAAAAGAACCAGTTTTTACAACGGATACAAGAATAGTCCAATTTTCATAAAAATAAATGAACAATTAACCCAAAGGATGATGTTTCAACTAATGAGATTACTTTTCTAACAAAAAAGACAAATGAAATACTTTCATTGTTAGTTTAAAAATTGAATTTTGAACCAAATAAATGAAGTTTCAACTCAAACGATGAATTTTCTACGAAAAAAGACAAATTTTGAACAAAATACATACATTTTTTAACTAAACAGAAATAATTGTTTAACCAAAAATAGAACAGTTAAATTTTCATTTAGAAAAATAAATTTTCAAACCTAAAAAAATATTCAGTAAAAAATTAATTTTCAACCAAGTAAAATATGTTTGTAACGAAATAGTTAAATTTTTAACCAAACGGATGAACTTTCAATCAAGAAGATTACATTTTTACCAAAAAAAGCTCAATTTTACACAAAAATGGAATATTTTATTTTCGGTAAAAGAGATGAATTTTCCACTACAACAATGAACCTTTAAACAAAAAAATAATTTTTAACAAAGTATTTCTAGTTTCAACTTAGTAGTTGAATTTTCATCAAAAACATATGCATTTTCCACGAAAATTGAAATAGTTGATATTGTAACCAAAAAGAAATTTTAATTCTCAACCAAAAATAGTGAAAATCAACAACAACAAAAAAAGGAATTTCTAACCAAATAATTGAATTATCAACGCAAAAGAATAGCTTTCAACGAAGACAGGAAAATTTTCAACAAAATATATGAATTTTCAACTCATAACAATATTTTAACCAAAAATAGAATAGTTAAATTTTCAGTTAGTAATGTTTTTTCAACCAAAGAAAAAACGAAGTATCATCAAAATGGTTAAATTTTCAACTAAAGAAAATTGAATCTTTAACCAAAAATATGATGTTTCAGATTAGTTTTCATTGAAGAACATCAATTATTTTCAACTGAATATGGAATGCTTCAATTTTTAGTTTAAAAATATTATGAAAAAAAGAAAAATTAAAAAAAAAAATAGTTCAATTTTGACAAACAAGATTTTTCAACTAAAACGTAATAGTTGATATCACAACTAAAATAGATTCGTATTTTAAACTAAAAAAATTGAATTCAACAAAAAAAAATAATTTTTAACAACATACTTTCGTCCTCGACCAAAACAAATTAATCTTCAACCAAGTTGTAGTGATATTTAACCAAAAAGCTGAAATTTCTACCTAAATATATGAACTTTCAAGCCAAAAACACAAATGCTCAACAGAAAAGTTGCATTTTTAAATAAAAAGAATTACTTTTTAACCAATTTGTTTTTTATTTTAAACAAAATAGTACAATTAACTTCAGCTTCAGTTTATTGAAAATGCCCTGACCAGTTTTAAATTCTATGCCTTTCTTGGCCTGTAGCAATCCTGGTGAAATATTTTTATTGCAATCAATTGAATTTGGATTTTTTTTGCAGGACCAATTATTCTGTAACCAACTAACAATATTCGATGACTTATGGTGGTAACGGTAGAAAATTAAATGAATGACCCTCGTTTAGTATAACTTTCAACAGTGTATATTACGGTGTAAATAAAAGTTTGTATTTTTATTTAAGTGTTCTATTGAGACCTATGAGGTCAATTTGTATTTACTGACTCACTTATTTGCATCTTAATATTTGAAAGTATGTATTTCTAGTTGAATTTCATTTGAATTCGTTCAATTTGAAACGATTGCTACTGGAAAGTATTAAGGTTACCAATTTGTTGAAAAATTGTATAATATTTCTTACCTGACTCTTTTTTGAAGAATATAAAACACACTAGCCAGGAAAAATGCGAAAGCCAGAGCCAGCAAAGCCTTGTCTGTGATTTCCCGTCGACCATATTTTCCTAATAGTTTGCCTGACTGAATAATGACATGTCTTTGATCCTCTAATTCCTTTCCGGTTCCAATGACCTTCTCAGAAGAAGTAACTGAAAGAGGGTCACATTAAAAATTTGGCAATGCAATCGGTATAAATAGAATTAATAAACTTTTGTCTAAAATACCTAGTGTATCTAGAGTATCAGCACTTCTCTGTGTAGTTTCTGCAAGATGCCTGGAAATACTAGACAATTTATTCGTAAGCTGGGAGGATGTATCCACGAGAACCTTTTTGTCTTTTCTTTTTCGTAAAAAACTTTGATGCTCTTCGGACACTGAGAGTAAATCTGCCCGTGACATTTTATCAATAACACAGGAACTGATGACATTTGCCTTTCGAAAAGCTTTCATTGTCGAAGTGAGTTGACTTCGATGGTTTCCTACTTCAGCGAGCAATTCAGACTTTTTTTTCTGATTGAGTTCTAGTTCTGCTAAATCTGAGAGACGGTCAATGTTGGATCTTAAAGCTGCAATTTTCGCTCTGCCATCGGCGTTTAACTCGTTTAGGAATTCCAGGGGACCAGTACATTGATGTATATCCTGTTAAATTAATGTATATTTCTTGTCAGAAATAAAACTATGTACTTATTATTATGACACTGGGAGAAGCCGGTAAATGAGAGTGAATTTATTTTTTAGAGGAAATTTTACCAATTTTTAGAAGAAAAATGTATCCAATCACTTGGAATATTTCAAATTTCACAACACAGGATGATATAATGAAATCTAAAACAATATTTATACCTTTTAGTTTTTCTGACAAATTATTTCAAAATGTAAAATAGGCTGGGTCTAGTTGACCCGAAAAATTGGAAGAGTTGAAAAAGGGGATCGACTAGTAGTTCCGAAAATTCGGGACGACTAGCCAAGCGTTTGAAATTGTAAGGTTTGAATAAAAAACGTTTTTAGTACATCAAATGAAAATACAAATAATTTAATTATTTTTTTAATTGAACCGTATTTTAAGAATGCAAAAGTGAACAGTAATATATTTAATTAAAAAATGTCAATTATGAAAAAGAACAAATATTTAATATTTAGCAATATTTAAACGTTCACTTTATATAGATTTGTTTAGAATAGGAAGCGCTGAATCGTAAAAATTTCAAAAAGCTTAGTTTCGACTTTGAACATTACAATTTTAATTGTTTAAGTTTAATTGTTTGTAAGTGAAATTTTTAAATTTTGATGTGTAAATGACAATTGAACACTTATTAATTTTGAAAACAATCGAATATGTTGAAGAGATATTTAGAAATTTTAAAAATATTCCAAATTAATTTACTAGATTAAATCATTTCAAAGAATTTAAACCAAAACGTATATTTTTACAGACAAGAACGAAAAATGTATATACTTTTCAAGAATTGTAAAAGATGTCAAAAGAATAAATATAATTTCTTAAGATTCTCTGAAAATTGAAAATGAATTTTTGTTTTGAAAAATTAATTTTAAGGGAATGCTTAAAAAGATTTTGAAAGATTTAAAAAATTGTATAAAAAACAACCTGAAAGATTTTAAGGAACACTTTTTTAAGTGTCTATTAGAAAAAAAGATATTGAAAGGCTTTAAGATAATAAAAAAAACTTTCTTGATATTGCTAGAAAAAAATTTATTTATTTGTTCATTTTTAAAAAATAATTTTAAGAGAACATTTGCAAATATGTCCAAAAGAAATTTTTATGTATAAATAACAACTAAACAATTATTTCTCAAACGAAACTACTTTAAATTAAAATAAATTAACTTCTAATTTAAAATGTGGTCAGATTAGACAAAATTGTTTAATCATTCAATTTCTAATGTTGCTACCTAAAAAATTCTTATATTGACGTAATTTTGAAAGTTTACAAATAACTTATTGACTCATTCTAAACATTAAAATTTAAGAGTTTCGCTTTTATTTTTTCATTAATTTGCCGTTCGGTTATTATTATTGGACAAACTTTTGCAAACTGGAAATTTTTGCCTTTAATTAAAACTGCCATTCTATTCAGGTAATATCTTGGATTTAGGACAACTTTTATTTACCAGGGTTGCTACAGAAGTCCGGTTTCATAATTTAATAATTTTCTAGGTTTTCCAAATCTACTTTTGAAACAATTCCAGGTATTTTTTTTTAATAATATACTCGACTGTATAATTATTAATGAATTAAAATGAAAATGTCCTTTCTTCAAATAATTATTGAATTCCAAGCAATTTTAATCAAGATCATTAAAAAGTTTGCAAAGTTCTTGAATTATAATCATATATTTTTCTGGTAAAATATCCACTATCAATTTTAAAATTTTTAATTTGGGCTAAAGCAATATAATAATGATTTATTAGACTTTTCAATACGAGAAGTTAAAAAAATGCAATCAATTTCAGATTCCATAACTTTTCCAGATCTTGTAGTAACCCTGTTTAGAAAACTGATATGTTGTTGCATTTGAGTTCAAAACAGGTATAAATGTAATATTTTTAGGGAACATCACACATTAATGAATAGTATTTAGCTTGCAACCTTCTTAATGTTTAAAAACCATAAAAAATATTGAAAAAGCAAAAACAAATCATTTTCGTCGTTAAGAACGGGATTATATTTCAAGATTAAAATAATTTTAGCTGTAAATTACAAAAAAAAGCTTTTTTGGTTATTAATGGCATATTTAATTTATTTGTAAAAAATTCCGCACATTTCTGGGGGCTTTTTTTGATTTTGAAACTTGCCTTCTGAGCAAAATTTGAGGTTAGAAAATCGCAATTCTTATCAAAAACCTGTAATCAAAATTTTTATTTTACCTGTATTAAAGCTGTCACTTCCAGGTGATTTTTTACAATTTGCTGTCGAATTAATTCCACTTCATGGTCCCCTAAATCCATTTTTACTAAAAAAATATGTTGACACCCTTACAGTTGACACATCGAAAAACGGCACTGTCAGATTGACTGACGTCAGTCTTGTGCATAGAGATTTTTTATTGGTCTAGCCAAACCGGAAATTCTAAGGGCTTCAAAAGCGCACGGTTTTCAAAATACGAACATTAAATCTTCCTATTTTATGATTAAAAAACAATTTTAATTTACTATGTGAAACATGTAAATTATCAAATAATTCTTATCTAACATTTAAAAATAGTTAATTTCAAAGCACCATGTTATGAGCCCATAATGACACCTGAAAAGTGAGCGTAGATAGCCCTTTATTGAGTTTATTCAGCTGCTGAGTGCTGACAGTGCTCAGTACCAGTACTGATTAATTTGTTCATACCTTTTTTAAAGTATATTTGTTTTTAAATTGATAACATTACTTCTCCAAACATTTACAATTATTGTATGATCGGTGATTTCTCGATTCTGTTATTAAATGAATACTCTTACAATTAAAATTTTTATTTGAAAATTGCGTCAATTCAAGTCAATCAAATTCAATAAAACATCAGCTAGTTCCGGTAAAGCGGAACCACTCAGAATTGCAGTGCCCCGTGTCTTAACCATCGAAATAATTATAGAAATGGACTGGTGAGCCCATGAGGTAATCGTGAATGGCATTTAGAAAGAGAAGGGAGAGAGTGGTGGGTGACCGATCTCTTTCTTTTATAGCAGTGGTCGGCAAACTTTTTGCTGAGTTTTCAGGTATGGTCAGGCCCGTCCCGACTTAATTTTTTCTACTACTTT
>JAAAKG020134372.1:0-13866 GCA_010014905.2 Druon quercuslanigerum | reverse complement strand
TAGTTGTGCCATTGAATTGTCAATTTAAAAGTACACAATTTGGAAAATAATCTTTAACTATATTAGCGTCGAAAATTATGAAATCGATTGAAGCAAGCACTATTAAAAATCACTGCTGGCTTTGAACCAAGATAACTCAGCGACAAAAAATAATAGGGCATTTAAAAATAAAACAGTTGGAAAGCCCATGAAATTCCACGTCTAGTAATGTCAAACAGATGTTTTTTGATTTGCTGAAGAGAAGACAGCACGTGATAAGTTTAAAAAAAAATTCTAGAGATTCTAAAATTTTGTACCTCGACTTCAACTTTTAGCATGACCTAGGAAAATTGTTGCAAAAATCTGAAAATTACACGGCATAGAGCCTAAAATTTTATCTATAATTGAAGCCAAAGAAACTTAAAAAATCTGCATCGGTTTCCGAGATACGATTAAAAATTTTCAATCGTATCGGAGTTGAATTTTAGTCGACGATCACGGTTCTCGGCTGGTCTGCTGCTCGCCTGCTTCGTTGAGGCAAGGCCGAATTGGCCACGCACAGAGATGGTGCTTGATTGGAGCTCTAATATACTTTTAATTCTGTGTTTTTCATATAAATAATTTACAATTATTTCAATTCAGAATTTTTGCCATATTAGATAATAAAAAACATTTTTTTTTATTTCTTAACATTTTTATCAACTAGAATATTAATAAAAATGTAGATATATTGTTATGACAGTGACCTTTTTTTCAAACGAATTGAGCAGCTTAATTCCAAATAAATTATTAATTTGAAAAACACAGAATCAAAAGTAGAAGAGAGCCCCAATCAAGCACCACCTCTGTGCGTGGCCTATTCGGCCCTGCCTTAACGAAGGAGGTGAGTAGCAGACCGGCCGAGAGCTGTGATCGTCGACTAAAACTCAACTCAGATACGAATAAACATTTTTATTCGTATCTCAAGAGCCGATGAAGATTTTTTAACATTTTAATTTTAAAATCGTCAAAAAGGAACCCTTTTTCGATGTTTCAAATTTTTCATTGACTTTTTGAAAAACTTAAAAAATTAAAATATTTGCCTTAAAATATCCCAGATTCTTCTTTAAAAATTGTGGAAGTTTAAAAAAAAATTTTTTAATATTCTTCTTAAATTAATTTATCAAATTAAAAAGTGCTTATTTATTTTTATAACGATTTGAAATCATTTCAAGATTCACATTAGTTATTTCTTTTTTTACTTCTAAGAAAATTTTAATTTATAAATAAAATAGGCAGAACTCAATTCTTTGACATTCTTAGGTTCTGCCTATTTTATATATAAATTAAGATCTTCAAAGTAAAAACAATTAAAATTGTAACACTTAAAGCTTTACCTGCTCAAGACTCGTTCTAAGATATTTGCTGGCATTTCAGAAAATAGTTTATGATGAGCAAATTATTAGAATGTAATAAATTATTAAAAATTTGTAGCTCTTTTCCGGATAAACAATTCTTATTATATATATTATTATGATTACCGGAAATGTAGATCTTTTTTGGGATCAAAATTTTTTTACTCATATTGTTTCGTATAGTGCATAGTTGGTCCACAAAACAGAATTCTTTTTTCATTTTTTTTGTCGCAATCCTAATGGCGAGCCTATTCCTGATGTTCCTTGTAACGGATCTTCTTCTTTTGCTCCTCAAAGACATCATTCACCTGAAAGATATGTTTCTGGTTCTGATACGCCACTTCGTGCCAGGTCCAGATCTCCTCCTTTAGGGGATCGTACTGCATCTAAATCGATGGCACCTCGTACGAGGCTTCCCTCTCCTCACGGGACTGGATGTGAACTTGAACAACTTCCATTTATTCGGCTTACACCCTACAAAAATGCGCACCGAACATTCGGACTTCGAAGATACACTTTTCCTGGCGGTAAGTTGATTAAAATAAAAACAGGATTTTCAGGGTACAGGCCTGTTCCAACTGAAGAACAAATAGTATTATCAACATCCGACGGTGACATATTTGCCATATTGGAGACTTATAATGTTCTGGCTGGAATATATAAATACATTTATCGATTGTTAAAACGTGTAAAAATAAACATGGGAAGCCACGCGATTATCGAATTGAATTATAATGAAATGAGTGAAACTCCAGTAGGCAACCGCAGCACAATCATGATGAATTTTAACATACATAATATAAGCTCTCGCGTAGACGAAAATGTTTTACATTAACCATTCAATGAAGAAAATGTGGAACTATAAAATATTTTCTTTGCGATCCGAAGTCCGATCCAAATCTTACATATAACAACATTAAAAAGTAATGTCAATGTACCACCGAGGGTTATTCGGAAATAGATAAGAAATCTTATTTTCATTTCCTTACGAAATTATTATCATGAAGAAAATATAACTACCAAACAGTGATCAAATTCAGTATATTACACAACAACATCTAAACAAATAGAGTGACAAAATTAGCAATTTTACGAATATTACTTTTTACTTTAGAGACAATTTCTTAAATAAACTCGCTAATGATTAAGATCAAGGCACATATGCTAACAATCCTTAATGATTAATTTAATATATAACCTAATTGTTCTAGAAAAAATTATTCAGTCCATCAATCATTGCTGCAAAAAAAATTATTTTTTGGTAGAATCTTGGTGATTTACCAGTATCATAGTATTGGTAGCGAACAATTTTCACAGTTTGAAAACACATATAACTATTTAGTTTTATAAGCAGACTAATTAGCATAGTAATTTTTATTTTGAACGTGAAAAATAAATTTGAAAATGGAGGAATTATATTTTTAAAAAAACGACACAAAATACTATGAACTGTTCACGAAAATTCTTTTTTCCTAAATTAGATCTGCAAATTTGCGTTTGAACATTTTGTGATAGGACGCACAATTTTTAAATTATAAAAACAAGATAATAATAATACGTCTGTTTGAATATTAATGCATATAATGAAATATAATCATTTACATTGATTGAAATAATACATTTTTTTAGCTTAGCTCAGAATAATGATTGATGCAAAATAAAAGACGAATATCACAACTGTCATGAAAGATAAAATTTCTTCGTCATTTTGCAACACCTGAATAAGTAGTCCTGAACCGAGATACGGAAATCTATATAAAATATCCTAATATGTAGAAAAGTTCACATTTCCGACAAAATCGCCGCAGAAGCTTTAACGAAAGAGAATTCACAATCACTAAATTACAGTTTTTAATCCTTTGTTCATTAAATTCAGAAGCGCGTAGCGTGAGGAAAATAAATTATCTTACGCAAAGCGCGAGATCCAAAAGATGCGCGTTGTTCACTTCACTTAAAAAAAGCTTGCGAAAAGTCTGAAAATATTGCAATTTATGTAGAATTCTGCAGGTACGATTTTTACTCTATATTTCTAAAATATGGAAAATTGACAAAATCGACCTTGAAATCTCAAGGATTTTCCAAAATTTAATTAATTGGTTTGTTTTTATTAAATTATTTTAAGAAACTAAATTTGAAATATAAGTTATATTTTTACGATATAAACTGCATACGAGAAGTAATCATTTGTCGAGAGCTAAAAAATAAATCTGCAGCAACAAAAATAGTTATTTTTTTTTTTTCAATGCTACAGGAATTTTTACTCGTCTGTGTACTGTATACATCAGGATAGTCCTAATTTTTTACTTTCTGAATTCTCTTGTTGCCACACTCTAGTATTCTTTAAATTCACGAAAGAATCTCCAAATTATAGTAAAATGATACGTTTTAATAAATAACTAATAACTGATTAAAATTTTCAAAGAAATTATTCATTTGTTTAAACTTTTTTTCCAGGTAAATCGCGAACTGAACATATTTTCCATACCCGATTAGCACTTTTATTCAATTAGAACAATGAAATAATTTGTTTAAATAATTGTAAGATTATATTTATACTATATTACAGTTAAACGAAATAAAATCATTCAAATAAATTTAATTAATTTAAATATTTGCAAGTATTCTTACACAACAGTTTTGAGTAATACTTTTGAAGGTATTTTCTTCATAGGAAAGGTAGTTTTGTATGGAAATTTTTTTTTTATAAATATATCATTTTATGCATTGAAATAAACATTAATTTCAATAAGGCCTAACACTTTTTAAAAAATGGTCCTAAATGTCGATAAATTCAGGAGATTTTGAAAAAGTTATGTAAAAATGTTTAATTAACAATATCTCAAAATCGTATATCTCGATATACATTTAAAAAATTCCAAAGGTCTATTTTCCCGGATAAAAGCGTTTCCTAGCTCCTCTAGGAGATATCTATTATCTCTAACTGCTTCACGAGTTTTCCACACTTTTTACTCAGAGGCTTACCAATATAAACATTCGCCCGTTGCTTTATTATTTAATATTAATTAGGAAAATAGAACGGACCGTCTCTAACTATTTTTTTTTTAATTTACCTCCTTTGGTTGAGGATTGAAATATATTATTAAAAAATTTTCTTTCATTAATTAATTTATTTAATTTTTTTCTGAAACTAAAGTGTTTATGTTTATGTAATCTTAAAATTAAATCAGTTCCCCCCTGAAATCAAAAAAGTATACGAGTTAAACAAATTAAATTAAATAATGTTTAAATAAATAAGGCAACTTTTCAAAAATATGAAATAAAGCTTTCCAGTATCAGAGCAATAAAATACGTTTCACAGAACACTTTATTATCGTAATCTCAAATCACTATAAATAATGTGATAATAGTGATAATTAGTATTGCTAAACCTTATCAGTTACAATTAAATATCTTATTTCAAAATTAGTTAAATTAGTTCGTGGTCTCCAGAAAAATGAAAATCGTTATTTGCAATCTGTTAATCCTTTTTATGGCTTTTCCTAATTCTGTTCGTAAGTAGAATCGGAGAAAAAATACCACATTAATCATGCGTAAAAATATGTATCATAAAAATCCAAACATGGGCTATATACAAAAATTCGTATTTCGCGAGTTAAAATTCTTGTAACATATGTTGTGGGTACTTGAAAGGCCTATATGTTAAATTGTTAAGACAAATGTTAAAAAAATATTGTAATAAAGATGAGCAAACAAATTATTTCCATTATTTACATTATATTATCAATATTTACCATTATATAAAAATTAATTAATTAAATTGATAAATAATTTAACTAATTATAATTATACAATAATAGAATCCATGATAAGCACACAAAAATTTGGTCAATCTGGAATTTGTTACTTAAAAAGTTCCACAGCATCCAATTGTTGCAACTGCAGCATACGAAAAAGGCCAATAGTTTTTTATGATTAAATTTGATTATTATTAACAAGTTTTAATATTGACTACACAATTTTCCTACTTTTCTGTGAAAAAAGTTGAGCTATTCGAGTTATTCTTAATAATGTACTGAAATTTGACATTTCCATAATAGTCTTTAATAATTTACAGCTGAAAAATAGTATTTTGAATACGAATAATTATGAATCTGTATTTGAAAGATTAATCGTACTAAAAAGTGATATGGTTTTCACTGATTTTTCTAGAAAAGTTTCATTAAGCAATAAAGTGAATATTATTATATGTAAACCTTATTGGAGAAATTGTCATTATAAATATGAATGTGAGTGGAACCTGCAAACTGCGATAGAAAATAAAACTCAAGTTTTGATATTTTATACAGACCTGTTTCATTATGTTCCCGAGTATGTCCTAACAATCTCGAATTTTACCGAACGCTCTTGTGCCACTCCACGAGTGCGCATGTACAAGCAACTGCCGGCGATAGATTTCTTTTATAGTTTTTAAGTCATTTTTGTTCTCGCGTTATTTGTGCCATTGAATTGTAAATTGAAAAGTACACAATTGAAAAATAATCTTCAACTACATTACTGTCGGAAATTATGAGTTTGATCGAGGCAAGCACTATTAAAAATCGCTACTGGCTTTGAACTGCGATAGCTCAACGAAAAAAGATGGCAAAGCATTTTTAAAAAAAATCAGTTGGAAAGCCTATGAAATTTCACGTCTAGTAATGTCAAACAGATTTTTTTTGATTTGCTGAAGAGAATACAGCACTTGATATGCATTAAAAAAAATTCTAGATTTTCGAAAATTTTGTACCGAAGAAGTTTGCCAAAGAAACTCAAAAAATCTGCATTGTTTTCCGAGATACGATTAAAAATGTTTAATCGCATCGAAGTTGAATTTTAGTCGACGATCACGGTTCTCGGCTGGTCTGCTGCTCGCCTCCTTCGTTGAGGCAGGACCGACTTGGCCACGCACAGAGGTGGTGCTTGATTGGATGCTTGATAGTTTATGATGAGCAAATGATTAGAATGTGATAAATTATTACAAATTTGTGCCTCTTTTCCGCATCTTTCCGCATATATTTTCTGGAAATGACGTTGATTAGAAAAGATAATTACATCATCACTAATTGGTTCTAAAAACCAATGTCATCTGGCAGACTTATTGACTTCCTTTTAAATCATCCATCACAACAGAAAAAAAATATAATGTACAATCATGTTGACAGAGCTATATTATTATCTCACAATATTTTTCATTCCAATAATTTTAAAATAATCACACAGTTGTTGATCAATAATGATGATCCAATTTGTTTTATCAAGAAAAATATTAAAGTCCGCATTAACAAAATTATAGATCACCCTCACAACAAGGTAGTACATAATAATCAGATTCGTTACAATCAACTTAAAGTTTGTCTTCCGTTCTCTAATAATTTTACACATTTGTCCAAGATGTTGAAAAGTTATAATATTACTTCGATACCTACAATTTAAAAAAGTTTAAGTTCTATGATAAAATTAGGCAAAGATACTTCAAAAAAATGGGATGAAACGAATTTAGTTTATAAATTTACTTGTAAACAGTGGCCTGCATCTTATATTGGTAAAACAAAAAGATCATTAAAAATCCGTAATAACGAACATATCAATAAGAAAAAAGCAGAATTGGTTGTTTATAAACATCAATATAATTTTGGTCACACAGTTGCTTGGGACAATGTAAAAATTATAGATCGAGAACCTATCTATGAAAAAAGAATGATTTCAGAGATGATCTGCATAAAAAGCAATTCTAATAACATTATTAAAAAAGAAGATATTCATGGTCTTAGCAAAATATATTTTCTGTTATTACATAAATTTATTGTAGGTATTTAACTTTTCATAAGACAGAATTAAGTTTGTACTATCCACGAATTTATGTACGAGTACGTGTATATGATAAAGACACAATGGTTTGTCTATTCAGTTGACTTTAGGCGGTAATTTCAATCGCACCAAAATGCGTTCTTCATATTTACCTTAATTTAGACGCCTTAAAAATTTATGTTTTGACTAGTAAATGTCAACAGTAATTTATTTTTTGAATTTGTTTTTAACTTATACTGTGTACCTGTAAAACTATGAATTATATGTGTAGTGTTTCTTTATTTTAATAAATTAGCCTGATGAGGTTAGCGAACCAATGTCAACGCAACATCGCACACCACACTTGACCAAATAATATGAGTTTGTTTTAACTCATTTGCCTTTATCCATCGAAGAAAATTTTCTTTAGTTAAACCATGGAAGGCGAATTTTCTATTTCTTTAATATTTTTTTTTCTGTGACTTGTTTTAATATCTTGCGTTGTGTTCCATATAATGTTACTTTTTAATTGATTTATGTTTGAAAATGCTATAACTCTGAGAATATTCTCTTAATCATTCTATCAGATCAATTTGATCCGTTAATAAGACTGATGTTATCCGTTATTTTTTAATAGTTATCGTGTTTACAGACGAAAATTCTAATACTATCTCAATCATCAATGATGAGAATGTAAAAATATATAATCCTTTTTTTCGTGTTTCAGAGTTAACTTTACAGTTTGATTGCTTACCTAATGGCGAGCCTATTCCTGACGTTCCTCGTAACGGATCTTCTTCTTTTGCACCTCAAAGACATGATTCACCTGAAAGATCTGTTTCTGGTTCTGATACGCCACTTCGTGCCAGGTCCAGATCTCCTCCCTTAGGGAATCATCCTGCTTCCATAGCTATAACACGAAGTACGAGACTTCCCTCTCCTTACGGAAATGGATGTGAACTTGAACAACTTCCATTTATTCGGCTTACACCCTACAAAAATGCGCACCGAACATTCGAACTTCGAAGATACACTTTTCCTGGCGATAAGTTGATTAAAATAAAATCAGGATTTTCAGGGTACAGGCCTGTTCCAACTGAAGAACAAATAGTATTATCAACATCCGACGGTGACGTGTTTGCCATATTGGAGACTTATAATGTTCTGGCTGGAATATATAAATACATAAATCGATTGTTAAAACGTGTAAAAGTAAACATGGAAAGCCACGCGGTTATCGAATTGAATTTTAATGAAATGAGTGAAACTCCAGTAGGCAACCGCAGCACAATCATGATGAATTTTAACATACAGAATATAAACTCTCGCGTAGACGAAAATGTTTTACATTAACCATTCAATGAAGAAAATGTGGAACTATAAAATATTTTGTCCGATCCAAATCTTACATATAACAACATTAAAAAGTAATGTCAATGTACCACCGAGTGTGACAAAATTAGAAATTTTACGAATATTACTTTTTACTTTAGAGAAAATTTCTTAAATAAACTCGCTAATGATTAGGATTAAGGCACATATGCTAAAAGTCCTTAATGAATAATTTAACATACAACTTAATTCTTCTGGAAAAAATTATTCAGTCCATCAATTATTGCTGAAAAAAAATTATTTTTTTATAGCATCTTTGTGATTTACCAGTATCATGGAATTGGTAATGAACAATTGTCACAGTTTAAAAACACATATAACTATTTAGTTTTACAAGAAGACTAATAAGCATAGTATTTTTTATTTTGATCGTGAGAAATAAATTTAAAAATGGAAGAATTACATTTTTGGAAAAACAACACAAAATACCATCAACTCTTGATGAAAATTTTGTTTTCCTAAATTAGATCGACAAATTTGCGTTTGAGCATTTTGTCTTTTATCTGTTTTAATATTAATGCATATAATGAAATATAATAATTTACATTAATTGAAATAATACATTTTTTAATGATAATTGATGAAAAATGAACGCAAAATATCACAACTGTCATGAAAGATAAAATTTCTTCGTCATTTTGCAATAACTAAATATGAAGTCCTGGACCAAAGTACGGAAACCTATATAAAATAATCTAATATGTAGAAAAGTTCACATCTTGGATAAAATCGGATGCGAAGCACGAGACATGTAATAATGATGTCTTCATCAAAGCCGCAGAAGCTTTAACGAAAAAGAATTCACAATCACCCAATTACAGTTTTCTATCCTTTGTCCATTAAATTCAGAAGCGCGTAGAGCGAGGAAAATAAATTATCTAACGCAAACCGCGAGATCCAAAAGATGCGCGTTGTTTACTTGACTTAAAAAGAGCTTGCGAAAAGTCTGAAAATATTGCAATTTAGGTACAATTTTACATGTACGATTGTTACTCAATATTTCTAAAATATGGAAAATTGATAAAATCGACCTTGAAATCTCGAGAAACAAATTACCCCAAATTGAATAAATTGGTTCATAAATTACTTTTGGAAAATAAATTTGAAGTAGAAGTTTTATTTTTACGATATAAGCTGCATACTCCAATGTATACACAAAAAAATCTCAAAATTTTAGTGCAATCGCTAAATCGGTAAGTGTAATATTAAAACGCGAAAACACAATAAATTTTTTAAGAAATTATTTATTTCTTTAAACTTTTTGTGCAGGTCAATCGCGAACTGAACGTATTTTCCATACCCGATTTGCACTTTTATTTGATTAGAACAATAAAATCATTCGTTTAAATAATTGTAAGATTAAATTTATACTATTTTACAGTTACACAAAATAAAATCATTTTAATAATTTTAATTCGTTCATATATTCGCAAGTATTCTTACACAATAATTTAGCAAAAATACCTTTCCTATGGAAAGGTATTTTTGCATGGAATTGTTTTTTTTATAAATATATCAGTTTATGCATTGAAATAAATAATTTTATAGTTTAAAATATCCGCTAATATATTTTTAACGTTAAAAATTAAATTACATGTATAAAAATTAATATACTATTTTTATAAATCACATTTTTGTTAAATATTTATAAGTTTTAATAAAAATTCACCTTTCGCTTGTAAAGTCGACTGTTTTCTTGAAAATTTATGTATTTAGTTAAAAATTTGTCTTAGCAGACAGAAAATTAATCATCTTGGCTTAAAATTCATTCTTTATGTTTCAAATTAATCTGTTTTGTTGGTGCATCCAATTATTTTGTTTAAAATACTTTTCTTTCGCTGAAAATAAATTTTTTGGGTTGAACATTAATCTGTTTTGGTAGAAGATTCAACTTGTACCATTATCGTCTTTTTAACCGGGGATCGACTTTTGTGTTGGCCTAAATTTTAAGTATTACTTAAATTTAAGTATTACTACATCAGGTTGATTTTAGTAAAAGATCTTAGATTCACTAAATATGAATATAGTTTCTAGTAATAGTTATCTAAATTGCAATTAACAATATGAAATGATTCCAATACTGATAAGACATTAAGACTAGTCCTAAACATTTTACCAACAAATTTGAACATTAGATTGAAAGAAAATCAGCAAGAGTTATTCTTACATTAAAAGTTTCCTCTAAAATTTTAAATCATTATAAAAAAAATCACGGATTGTTATTTCAGTCAAGCGAGAGATAATTAAGTATTTTGCTGATTAGTTAAATTAATTTCCATAGGTCTCACTCTTGAAATCTATTTCAAATTATGTTATCCAATGCAATTTTTATTTTTTATCTTTTATCGCCCAATGAGGTTCCTATATTTAAGTAGGGAGTAAGTGCGTTACAGGAATTCACAATTTTTATTTTATTTTGAATTTAAGGACTAAGTTTCTGATTATCCTTTATATTATTAGATTTTTTATAAGTAAGCCTTAACTTCACTTGCACAACGAAGCCTTAACATTAAAACTAAATGCAAAGTTGTTACATATTCCTTTGAGAGTTTTTATACAGATATCATGTAATCGCCTCCATTGCCATTTTAAAATAAATAAAATAATTCACCTTCTCTTTATTTAAAATTTAGATTGTAATCATGCACAAAAGGTTCTCCATTGTTAAGTGGAGTGCCGAGTCGTTAGAATCATCAGACACACTTATATTTTTTTAAATGCCCTGCAAACTAGTAATCCACAATTGAAAATGCAAGCGTACACAACAAAGGTCTCTATCGTTAAATGGATTGCATTCTTGTTTCAAAGATTCCACAAAATATTTATTTTTTTATTATTTTCAAAATTCCCCAAAAAATCACAATAATTATCCAAATTCCAAAAACGAATGATGATAATTTTCTTTATGAAAGAAGGAAGGAGTATAAAAAGCGAATAGCTTTCCTGAAATGAAATTAGTTTTATGTTCAATGAAACTAGTTCTCTGGTTGTCCATGTTTGACTCAGAGGTGTATAAACATAAATATTAGTAATATAGTGGCGCTTCTTTCCAATTCGCTCGAGTTGAAGTGATGCGTGTATGTCTAATCTACTTTTAACTTTTCAAGAATATCAAATAAAGCCTTCCTGTATCATAGCAATAAAATACGTTTTACAGAACACGTTATTATCGTGATCTCATATCACTATCAATAATGTGATAATGGTTAGTATATAAAGAGAGAGAGAGAGAGAAAGAGACGCCACGTATGCGAAACTCATTTCAAAGTTAGGTAAATCAGTTCACAGTTTGCAGAAAAATGAAAATCGTTATTTGCAATCTTTTCATCATTTTCATGATATTTCTTGATTCTTTTCGTAAGTAGAATATAAATACAAATACCATATAAATCATACATTAAAATATCATAAACATCTAGATATTGGCTATATACAAAAATGCGTATTGCGCAAAGTAAACTTTTTGAAACATATTTTAGTATTACACTCAGTTCATACGTACGCGAAAAGATAAGGTGTGAAATTTTTGGGACATATTTTGAAAAAAAAATTTAATAAAGATATGCAAACAAATTATTACAGCTCGAACCTTAATTATTTTATATAGTTTTAACCAACTTCATACTTATATCTTCCATATCTATTTCCTTTCATTTTAGTATCTAAAATTTTGTTTCCCATTATATTATCAATATTATGATTGTAAAAGATTCAATTCATTTAATTATTAAATAATTCAGCTGGTTATAATTATTAAGTTAATAATTAATTTACCTAGTTATAATTATTAAATAATATAAACCATGATTAGCACTCAAAAAATGAGCAAATCTGGAATTTATTCAAAAAGGTCTACAGATTTCAATTGTTGCAACTTTAGCATACGCAAAAAGCAAATGATATAAAATTAATGCACACTTAACACAAATCATTATTTTTATTGTCTAACAAATATCTTATTAGTTACAAATAACTTAAACAAGAAAATATATTATTTGCGTTGTGTTTTAGTGGAAAAAATCTCTGCCGTCTAATAAACATATTATAAATAATTTAAAGCCGTTGTAACAAATTATATAATTGATATAATTGATGAAAGATTTCATAAGGTCTGGAAAATGCATTCATTTCGCGACATACCTGAGAATAATTTTATACAAATTAAAATTGTTTAAACAATTTAAGATTAGTTGAATATGGCTGCGTAACCTTACGTGGCCCGCTAATGCTTGTTTATGAAAAATAACTTTCAAAAAGCGGTAAAAAAACCACAATCTTACGTGAAATTCAAATTGTTCACTGAGGGGCCAATTTGGCCTAGGTAGTTTCGCGCCCATACCCCATGGTTTTCTGACTCAGATGCTAAAAACAAATAAACGACGAGGGGCTGTATGAGAATGCTGCGGTGGACTACATGGGGGGGCGTCAAAAAGTGTAAAAAATGGGCCTTGGGGCTTATAGAAGCCCCCTAATAGGCTTTTCTTTGGGGACCAGTAAGAATGGCTTAAAGTAAGTTACCCTTAAAATTTATAATTGATTCTTATTTTCTGACGAATTTTGAACAATAAATTAAAGTACAGCACTATTTTTAACATATGATCCTAATATCTTTTACGAGTGAAATACATTGTATTGTAGACATTATATTATTATTCGTTTTTTTGTACAATAAGGATTATAATATGTTTATTGATTATCTTATGATATGTATGTCGTAAGGTAATTTTCTCATTATTATAACACTATCATCTTAAAAAGGTTCTTTGGCAGGTCTTTTTAAAAATCAATATCATTTTCAATGTTTAAAAGAAAAGTAAAAAGTTCTATCAAAAGATAGTTAAAGAAGGCTTTGCAAGAATTGGTAAAAGGTAAAATGTTGTCATAAAGTTGTCTAAAATGTCTAAGATTCTGCGTAGAACTATCGAAAGTCTTTAGAAGCGATATTGCAGGTCTCTTCAAAGTACAAATTTTTGAAAGGCAACACTTTAATATTCATTATTTTGATAAAGTAGATATTTCGGGTTTCAATCGTGTACAAAACTACGAATTTTTTCGACGTTTCGTGAACATTGCAGTTCACTTCTACAGGGCTGACCTGAAACTGAGATATCAGGTTATGTTGTTCTTATGTATACTCTTTACGATGCCTGCGATTGGCCAGGGAGCTTCACCATGGAGACAGGATGCACCTGATTGGCCTATCAAGTCTTATTTAAAAAATCCGGGAGGACGGAAATCCAAATCGGATTGGTATTATAACCGTTGTCCCTATTGATGTTATTAGGGTGCTTTAAGATTTCGATTGCTTCTCTAT
>JAAAKG020134371.1:0-13867 GCA_010014905.2 Druon quercuslanigerum | reverse complement strand
AAATCGATTAAGAATTGGGACCTACAGGTTATTTTGAACATCGTTTTTTCATTTCGCCCCACTGTGCCCCTCCCCCCCCCACATTTAACTATTAAGTAATTAAAGTACGGCCCCACAGAAGGAATCGACTATATAGTTTTAGTTATATTTTATATTGGAAACTACAACTTGATTATTATTTTTATAACAAAAATTAATTTTTTGTTCAAAACATCTCTTTTACAATCATTTTTTCTTATGTTTGTATTATTCGATAATCAGTATCTGAATACAAATTTTAAAATTACATGTACATAGATTTTAATGAAAATAATTCTTAGACGAATTTTATTTTCTTTACTCATTAATTAATCATTAATAGGTTCTGTTAAAATTGATATATTCTTGAAATAGTTAAAAGCTTATAATTAATTAAATATAAACAAAGATTTAAATTTTCTGAGAACCCTTAAAAAAAATTGGTTACCTTCTTTTGAAACTTTTTCAAAACTATTAAAAAGTTTGTTTACCGAAATAAAAAATTCTAATCTGTAAAAATTTATAGTTATTTTAAAATCTTTTTAGCTTTCCAAATAGCTCTTAAACTTACTTGAATTATTTGAAACAAATTTTAATCCTGCAAAATAACAGTTTTTTTATAAATGTTGCTTTAAAATCTTCTAGATATAATTCAAAAATTTTAGAAAATAGTTTAAAATGTTTTAAAATATTTGCTTATGTTCTCTTAAAATTAATTTTACAATTCAAAAAAAAAGACAAATTATAATTCTGCTACATCTTTAAAAAAATTTTAACCTCTTCAGAACCTCTAAACTTTGCTTATTTTTTATATTTAATTAAACAAATTAAAAAATCATTTCACTATTTTCTTGTAAACTTTTTTAAAAATGAAGTTTTGGTTGACAATTCGAAATTTAAGTTAAAAATTAATCTCTCTGATTGGAAATTGAACTAATTCATTAACAATTAATTTTTTTCAGAAAAATTATGTTTATCATTGAAAATTCTCACATTCCATTTTTGGTCGAATAATTCTTTTTTAAGCAGGAATACAACTTTTTGTCAAAATATGACTATTTTTATTTAATACTTTGATTTATTCATTTAATATTTTTAACTATTTTATTTTTCGTTAAAAATTTATGTATTTTTGATTTTTAAGAACAGGATTTTAGCAATATCAACCATTCTTAATAATAATTATTAATTAATGCAATGAAGGTCAAATAATAAAAAGGGGCTAAACATAATTTTTTCAAAATCTTTTTTTTTTACATTTTTTAATTCTTTAATAAATTCTAAAAATAAAAGTTATTGTAAATAGGGAGTATAAAAAATGAACAAATGTATACTCCAGAAACTTGAAACTTAAATAAATCTTAACATCATGTAAAAATTAAAAAAAATTAATTTGCGAAGTATTGTGATATTAAAAATTTTTTCTATTCAAACCCTTAAAAGTTTATGTTACTTTAAGTGAATTGAATCGTTTAGAAATTATCACTTTTTAAGTTAAAAATCACTCTTTTCGAAATTCATACAATTAAATTTTATTTTCAAAATTCAAACAACTTAGCTTACTAACAAGTCAATGTAAATCGTTTAGAAATAAACTATTTAAAAATTTTCAATTTTCTTTTCGGAATTTTTTAATGGGACTATTTAAACTTAGGATAGAAAAAATTGAAAATTTAGCGTTTAACATTAAAATTCTGATTTTAAAAATGAAAAACTGAAAATTAAAGAAAGTGTTCAATTGTTTAATCGAAAAATTTAAGTTTGAAATGTTCATCTTTCTGCGAAGTATTTAATGTAAAATAGTTTAATTACAAATACTTTAAACTGAGCATGCACATTTTTTCATGAAAAAAATAACTTTGTTGCGATTATTTAAAAAAAATCGTGTACAGCCCATTTATTTATTCAGTCAAGGGAATTTTCCTTGAAAACTTTCAGAAAAAATTCATTTTTTTTAAAGAATTATAATTCTAAATATAAAATTTAAGTATCTTTTTACAAATTCGTTTTTTATGTACAATTTGCTTAGAAACTGTTAATTTAATTTTGCAAATTATCTGGTAGAAAATTATTCTTGTTTTTTAAAAATTCGTCTTTTTTAGTTGTAAATTCTACTGACTGTTTGAGAATAAATTTATTTTTGTTCAGAATTTGACTATTTTGTTTAAAATCGTCTTTTTGGTAAAACACAATTTTGAAAATAATTTTTCTAATCTTTCAAAACCCTATGTATAATCAATCTCAAAATATGTCTATCTATAAAATAGTTGATAAAATCGACAAAAAAATATCTATTAATAATTTCTTTAAATATTGATGGAGGCTTCTAAGCATACTTTAGAAAAAATAATTCAGGTTAAAATTGTTTATTAAACAGTATTTTATTAAAATTTTAGTTTCTTCTTTCTCCTCAGGAAAAAGTTAAAATTTATATTTAATCCCAATCATCAAGGCCTCATTTTATTATTCGAAGTATTCTCTACATTTATATTTGGGTTGATCAAAAAATAAAATTATTCCAGAAATCATACAGTTATTATTTTTAGAAACAATCATAGTTTAAATTTGAACACCACCTAAAGAGAATTGTAGAGAATTCTTCAAAGAATGGAATAAGACCTTGAGCATTAGGAATAAATAAGAATTTGAACCATTCCGTAAAGAGAGAAAATAATCAAAAATTCTATATAAATACCATTAGATAAATAATCTATTTGTTTTTATTTTATAAATCATTAAAAAAATTGGTGACTTTTGAGATTGATTGTACGTGGTGTACATCCTTAATCAAATCTTTTCGTATTCTTTTTTAATTCGGCAACATTGATAAAATTGTCTTAAAATCTTTCAGATTCTTCTTTAAAAATTTTATAAATCTTTTAAAATGTTTTGAAATGTTGTTAAATATTCACTTGAAATTCTTTAATAAAAATAAACAGTGATTTTAGTTTTTGCAAGGAACCTATATTATTTTTTTATATCCTTTCAAAATGTTATGGATTTAAAAAAAATGTAACCTTTTCAATTTGCTTTCAGAATTCATTAACAAAAATCATTTAAACTTTTCCCATGAATCTAAGGAATATTTTTTTCATTCTCTTGACTCCCTACAAAATTGAGTCCACCCGGAAGTTTTCTAAATCCTGGAAAATTAAAATAATTTTTATTTCAGTCTTGCATATTTTTCTTCACACATTGTGAAATCTTTACAACCTAAAATTATTTCCTTAAAATTAAACGTAAAACATGAAAAACTTTTCCAATAATTAAAAAAAAGTAATTTCAAAATATTTGAAAATTGTTAAAAAACTTCTACATTTTTTTTAATTCTTTAAAATAAGTTTTTTCAACAATTTAATTTTTGTATATCATTGAAAATTTGAGAAAGTTTCTTTTCAAATTCCAATGGTGTCTTGTTTGTATTTTTAATCTTTTGTAGGTCAAAGTTGGCACATTGTACTTACAGCACGAAGGAAGTTAACGATGTGTACCCGGAAATGGAGAAATTCAAATATCAGAATCTTATACATACACAAAAAATCAGATTATTATATAGTTTCTCACTTCAGGACTGACGCCTCAGTTTTGTGCTCCCACATTTTGAAAAAAATGAGATTGCTCCATATTCTAGTGGCCACCCTGGTCTTTACTTTAAATTCTGTAGGTTAGTATTGTAAAATTGGATCTTTGAACTAACGACTACCGCGCATTTTCTTTTCAAAATGTCCTGATTTTTCCTTGACTAATTTTTAATTTTCCTCGATCACTGAGATGCAAATACCAGCATTTTTATCTTTCAATACTTTTAAGATATAATCTTATTTATACGTAAAAAAACAGTATTTTAGATGCCAAAAACCGATGAAAATAAGTTGGTGATTGTGAATTCTCTTTTGTTAAAGCTCCTTCGGCTTTATCGAAGACTTCTATGCACGTAACTCGTGCTTTGCACTCGATTTTGTCGAAAAAAATGACATTTGTCTACACTGTATGCACTATGTTCACCTACCTTTTTCATGAACTTTTTAATGTATTATAAAATTGGATCTTTAAAATATCAAAAGGGGTCGTATTCTTATATCGTAACGAAATATTTCTACCCCCACTCCCTTTCTGTATGCCATTTTTATTTAAAAAAAAATGTTTTGGCAGTTATTGTTAGTAAAATTAGGCAGGGTTTTTCGAGAACTTTATTTTAAAAATTTCCTGATTTTTCTTTGACTAATAATTTTTCATTTTCCACGATCATTGAGACTCAAATGCCAGCGTGTTAATCTTGTAATAATTTTAAAATATAATCTTTTTTAAATGTAACCAAAACAGTATTTTAGATACAAAAAATCGATGGTTGTAAGTTGGAGATTGTGAATTCTCTTTTGCTAAAGGTCCTTCGGCTTTAACGAAAACTTCTCATCATGTATCTCGTGCTTCTAACTCGATTTTGTCGAAAAAAGTACATTTTTCTACACTATTTGCACTATTTTTACTTATTTTTTTAATAAACTCTTTAATGTATAAGAAAATTTGATCTATAAAATATCAAAAGGGGCCGTACTTAAATTATGTAACAAAATATTTCTACTCGCACCCCCTTTCTGTACGCTTTTTTTATTTTTCAAAAATGTTTTGGCAGTTATTATTAGCAGAAATCGGCAAGGTTTTGTAATATTTTAATATTACAGTTACAATATTGTAATAACTGCAGTTTTTTTCTTGACTAATTTTTCATTTTCTTCGATCACTGAGACTCAAATACCAGCGTTATAATCTTGTAATAATTTTAAGATATAATCTTTTTTTAAACGTAATAAAAACAGTATTTTAGATACAGCAAATCGATGTCTGTAAGTTGGAGATTGTGAATTCTTTTTTGTTAAAGCTCCTTCAGCTTTAATGAAGACTTCTCTTCACGTATCTCGCGCTTCGCACTCGATTTTTTTGGAAAAAAGTACACATTTTTCTACATTATGTGCACTATGTTTACTTATTTAAAAAAAAAATTTAATGCCACTTGTGTCGTTTTTCAATAAATTAAATTTTTTTATTTTCAATTATATTTTTGTCAATTTAAATAAAAAATACGTATCCTAGCTTAAAGTGACTCGAAGAAAATTTGCAGATATGATTTAGGCGAAAAAGTTGCATCAGTTAAAATGTTAATGTCGCTTATGTCGTTTTTCCAAAAAGATATTTTTTTTTTCATTTTGAATGCATTCTTATCAGAAAAGTTCATAGAAAATTTGCAAATCTTTTTTGAATGCAATATTTTTTTTCGCTTATGTGTTTTCGCACCTTGCAACATTTTTCCAAATATTTAATTGTTTATTCTGAATACCATTTTTCACGATAAATCAAAAACTACGCTCTAATATCCTATATCATGAGAATTTTGAAAAGTTTTGTAAAAGATGATTGTGCAGTATTTTCAGTTTCGGTAAAAGAATGTGAAGGTGAGACGTTGAAACTTGTCAACACTTTCAGTGATCTGATCTTGAATCATACTTTGTCACGTACATCAACAAAACGTTTTTACAAGTTTCTGGTCTTGGGAAATCCTCCCCTTCTCTTCTTTGTCAACAGATAACTCCCTCCCCCCAGGACACTAACCTAACAAATTTTCTCTGTGACCGCTTGGTGAATTATAAATTTCGGTAATAAATCAACAATTAAAATAAAAAACTGCTTTTTAGAGAAAATGTTGAAATGTGCCTTTAGTCGTTTTTCCACAAATTTTTATTTTTATTTTTAATGTCATTTTTAGGATTAAAACAAAAACTACTTGTCCTATTAAAAATACCTATAAAATAAGAATTATAATAAATTTGTACGCTGTTAAAAATTTATTTTGGAGACTTTCCCTACATGTATTGGAAGTTTATTTCCGAAACGTAAGAAAAAAACTTGAAACGTTGAATTCCGTGAATTCCTTTATTTACAAGAATTCTACGAATTCCGTTAATTCCTATACTAATTCAGCGAATTGCATCAATTCCGTGGTTACAGTCAATTCCACGACTTCTTCGAATTCCGTGAATTCCCTCAATTCCATGATTGCTGTGAATTTAGTGAATTCCCCTCGGAATTCCCTAAATGAAGCGGATTCTGTGAATTTCATTAATAATGCGTATTCCGTCAATTCCGTCAAATCCGTATGTTCAATTATTTCCTTCGATTTATTGAATTCCATAAATTCAATGAATTCCGTGAATTCCGAAAATTAAGTGAATTCCGAAAATTAAGTGAATTCCTTAAGTTCCATTAATTCTATAAATTCGCTGAATTCCATAAATTTCGTGAATTTCTTGAATTTCCAGAATTCCGGGAATTCCTTGAATTTTGTGAATTCCGTTAATTCCTTGAATTACATTAATTGCGTGATTCCGTTTGTTAAATTTTTTTTTCGTAACTTGTGTCGTTTTTCCACAAGTTTTTTATTTTTTTATTAATAAAACCAAAAGTTCATTAATAAAACGAAAAGTACACGTCCAATCAATAAGTGATTATTAATGAATTTGCACATCTTTTTTGGTATCACAATTTTTGTTAATTAATCTTTATTCGTATCCTGTATAGTTTGACCACAAAATGGAATTTTTGATTTTTCATTACACAGCCACACAAAAAAAATGTTTTTACTGATCTGGAGGTCAAACCATGTTTACTATTTATTTATGAAGTCGCTGAATCGCAACCCGAGGTCCTAAAACCCCCACCACGTCAGGATTCTGAAAAAAACTAAAAAAAATTCATAACTATTTTTTTGGAGTATCCTTTTGCGGGTCTGGAGGTCAAATCACGTTAATTATATGTTTTTAGGGTCGCTGAATCTGAATCCGAGATTAAAAACCCGAACACGTCATGGTTCTGACATAACCTCAAAAAAAAATTCATGCTATTAATTTAGAGTCCTAGGTCAGACCATATTTTTTATATGTTTTTCGGGTCGCTGAATCGGAATCGGAGGTCCAAGATAACCCCAAATATAATGCTAAAGGCAAAACCTCAAAGCGTTAATACGTAGATTGGATAGGTAGGTAGATATAGATTCCAAGGTATTTAGAAGGTTAAGTCGAAACTCTGACATTATGGGACATTTAAGACCTTAGATTCGGATCCAGCGACCCCAAAAACATATAATAAACATGATCTGACCTCCAAACCCGCAAAAAGATGCTACAAAAAGAAAGGTTTATGGTTTTTTTTGAGGTTATGTCAGAACCCTGACGTTCTGTGGGGGGGGGGGGGTTCGGACCTCGGGTTTCGATTCAGTCACCCCAAAAACATTTAGTAAACATGGTCTGTCCTGCCTTTCAGGAAAATTTTTTTTTGTGTAGCTGTTTTTTTTTGTGAAATCAAAACTAGAATTTTCGATTTTCTGAGAAAATTAAAAAATTTGCTATGATAATCTTGTAGGGCATTCAAAAAACAAAATTTTTCTTTGTTTGATTTTTTTTCATATAGTTAGTTGTTTGGCTTAAAATTTGTATTTTCGAATTATTTAAAAAAATTTGAAAATGCTATAACTATCAGAATTTTTTTTGTCGAAAAAAGTTATTTAGATACATTGTTTCTTTTTTAATACTATAAATATCCGTACATAGAATTTTCAAATTTAAAAAAAAAATGTTTAAAAAAATTTTCAAAATGCACTCAATTTTTGAGTTTTAATCCATAATGGCTGATTAGCGAACTCGTGCTTTCTTTTAGGACCTGAAAAAAATGTGTCAAAGATCGATTTGATCCATTCATTTTTTCGAAAGTTATCTTATTTACGGACGGACAGCTGGACAGACAGACAGACAGACGCCATCGTAAAAACTTGATTTTCGGATTCAGGTGGTCTCGAGACGTGAAAATTCGTTGAAAAATTGTGGTATCAAATTTCGAACAATTCTAATACTTACTAAATTATTGAACTTTCTACAAGAAAAAACGAATTTTTCACAAAATAATTTAATTTTAAGAAAAAGTTGAATTTTTACTTCTAAAAGAACGATTTTTGACCAGAAAAGGAAATAATAGTTACATTTTCAACCAAAGACATAAGCCTTGAGTCAAAAAATTTTTTTTAACAATGTACTTTACCCTTTTCCTAAACAGTTGAATTTTTAACTAAAACAGATTAATTTTTAGTAAAAAGGTTAAACGATCAAGTATAGTTGAACTTTACAATCTTCGAAAAAAGAGTTAAATTTTTGTTTAAAAAAGATTCTTGTTGACATTTTAAGATTAAAATATTAACTTAAAAAAAATAATAAGTTTTTACCAAAAAAATGGAAATTTCGATCCAAAAAGACAACTTTTTTTAGACAACAGGATATTTTAAACAAAATAGTTAAATTCTTTACCAAAAGAATGAAGTGACTACTTAAAAAGATAAATTTTGTAATCATTAAGACAAGTTTTCAAAAAAGTAGTTACATTTTCTATTAAAAAAGATTTCAGAATTACTGAATGCCTCGGATTCCCTGAATCCCTTGAATATGCTCAATTCCTTAAATTTCTTCGATTCTTTGAATACCATATGTTCGCAGAATATCTTGAATTCTCTGAATTCTCGCCTCTGAATACATTGATTTCTCTGAATTTTGTAAATTCCGTCAATTCTCTGAATCTCCTAAATTCTCAGAATCCCTTGAACTCTCTGAACTCCTTCAATTGGCAGAATTTATTGAATTCTCTGAATTTCTTGAATTCGCTGCATTACTTGAATTTTCAGAATTCCTTGAATTTTGTGAATTCTTCAAATTTTCTGAATCCCTTGAATTTTGCATTCCTAAAATTCTCTGAAGTTCTTGAATTTACGGAATTTCATGAATTCTCTGAATTTCTTAAATTATCCGAATTCCTTGAAGTACGTGAATTCGTGAAATTCTCTGAATTATTTGAATTCCCTGAATTCCTTGAGTTCTCTGAAGTCCTTGAATTTATGGAATTCCTTGAATTCTCTGAATTTCTTGAATTATCTGAATTCCTTGAAGTACGTGAATCTGCTGAATTCTCTGAATTCTTTAAATTTCCTGAATTCCTTGAATTTTCTGAAGTCCTTGAATTTACGGAATTCCTTGAATTCTCTGAATTTCTTGAATTAATCGAATTCCTTGAAGTAGATGAATTCGTGAGATTCTCTGAATTATTTGAATTCCCTGAATTCCTCGAATTCTCTGATTTCCTTAAAGTACGTGAATCCGTGGAATTCTCTGAATGCTTTGAATTCCCTGAATTCCTTGAGTTCTCTGAAGTCCTTGAATTTATGGAATTCCTTAAATTCTCTAAATTTCTTGAATTATCTGAATTCCTTGAAGTACGTGAATCTGCGGAATTCTCTGAATCCCTTGAATTTTGCATTCCTAAAATTCTCTGAAGTTCTTGAATTTACGAAATTCCTTGAATTCTCTGAATTTCTTAAATTATCTGAATTCCTTGAAGTACTTGAATTCGTGGAATTTTCTGAATTCTTTGAATTCTCGGAATTCCTTGAATTCTCGGAATTCCTTGAATTCCCTGAATTCCTTGAATTCCCTGAATTCCTTGAATTCCCTGAATTCCTTGAATTCCCTGAATTTCTTGAGTTCCATGAATTTCTTGAATTCCCTGAATTCCTTGAGTTCTCTGAAGTCCTTGAATTTACGAAATTCCTTGAAGTACTTGAATTTGTGGAATTTTTTGAATTCTTTGAATTCTCTGAATTTATTAGGTTCTCCGAAGTCCTTAAATTTACGGAACTCCTTGAATTCTTTGAATTCCTTGAATTCTTTAAATTCTTTGAATTCTTTGAATTCCTTGAATTCCCTGAATTCCTTGATTTCTATGAAGTCCTTGAATTCACGGAATCCCTTGAATTCTCTGAATTTCTTGAATTATCCGAATTCCTTCAAGTACTTGATTTAGTGGAATTCTCTGAATTCTTTGAATTCCTCTATTTTTCTGATTTTCTTTAATTCGTGGCATTCCTTAAATTCTTGGCATTCCCGACATGCCTTGAATTCTCTGAGTATTTTGAAATCTGAAGTCCTTTAATTCGCTGGAACCCTTTAATTTTTACCATAAAAGACGAAACTTTTAGAAAGTGTGTGCATTTTACTCAGAAAGATATATTTTTGACACAAAAAGACACTTTTTCAAAAGAAATAATCAATTTTGATCTCCTAGAACTGAATTTTTAACCAAATAGTTTTAATTCTAACCAAAAATTGGTAATTACCATCAACAAGATTAATCTTTTTCCAAAAAAGTTACATCTTTGAAAAAATATATACATTTTTAACCAAAAAGTTTAATTTTCGAAGAAATTTATGAAGCTTTCCCCCCAAAAATGAATTTTTAACCAAATAGTTGAATTTCTAACGCCAAAGATTAATTTTCTATAAAAAAGACGACAAAATAAATCATATTTCATTTACATCAGTAAATTTTTTACAAAAATTATGAATCTTTCAACGATGACAATAAATTTTTAACTGAAAAGTTGAATTTCGAACCCAAAAGATTAATTCATTATCATGAAGATTAATTTTCTGCAACAAAATTAACTGTTGAAGAAAATACATTAAAATTCAATCAAATAGATCGACTTTCAACTAAAACAGATCACTTTTAAACCGAAAATCGAATCGACTAGGAGGATTAATTTTGTGCAAAGAAAGGCGCATTTTCAACTAAAAAGATGAATTTTCATAAAAAATTGTATTTTTAGTTATAGACATTATTTTCCACCTAGAAACGAAGAATTTTCAACAAATTAGTTTAATTTTTAACTAGTAGAAGGAATACATTTTTAATTAAGGATATTAATGTTTCACCAAAAAGGCGCATTTTCAACTGAAGACGTATGTATATAAATTTTCAACATGAATAGTTAAATTTTAAAAATATCCAGTTAGAAAAATACATTCTGAACAAAAATGATGAATCTTTCAGCCACAAAAATGATTTTTGAACCATGAACATGAACGTTCTACAAAAAAAAAGCTTTGGACAGAAGACATCAATTTTTAACAAAATAGTTCAATTTTCAACTATAAAATATCACTTTTGATCCAAATTTTGAATAATTGAATTTACATTTGAAAAAAAGTTAATCAAACAATGAAAGAGTTTTCAACAAAATAATGTATCCAAGATGCTTAATTTCCTGTAGAAACAAAAAACACTAATTTTAACAAATTACGTGAATGTTCAGCTAAAAAGGATAAATTTTTAACTAAAAACGGAGTACTTAAATTTTCAATTGCAATTTTTTTTTCAACCCAACAAATTTTGTTTTAATTTAAAATTTAAATATTTCAAAATTGTAAATTTATTTCAAAATTTGGTTCGAAAACTGTGGGTTTTTCATCACTTGCGGTACCGGCTTAACTGTAGCCAATCAGAAGAGTGGGAAGTTGCGACACAACTCTACCTAGAGGAGCCCTACATGATAGTGCCGAATTCTGAATTGCGCAACTCCGCTGACCTTGCGAGTGCCTCACTTTCGCCCCGTTAGCCCACCTTATCCGGTATTTCACGATCCGGTAAATCGGCAGTCCAGTGTATTTCAGAAACTCACACCGTTTGATAAAATAAAAGAATGTTTTTTATGGATTGTTATATATTCCGAGCCTGTAAATTTGCGATCGAATCAACATTCCACATCTCGCAAACTTTCCTTTTCAGTGCATAAAAAATTAAAAAAAACCTACTTGTTGTTTTTGGCTGTTACAGAGTTCAGCTCAGAAGGTAATAATTTCCCTTGTACATGCCGTTCGTCCCTGCGCTCGGACTCACAAGATGAAGCTGCTTCGACCCCACCAAGATCATTGTCCTACCACCCAGAATCATCCCACCACTCTGAATCATCATCCCAGCAACCAGCTTCACCAGCCTTCAAATCTCAATCATCATTCCGCCGACCAAGATTAACATCCAAACACTCAGGAATAACATTCGAGCAACCAGCATCATCCACCCTCCCAGAAGCATCATCATCCAACCAACCAGGACCGTCAACCCAGCATCCAGAGCCGAGTAAGTCACTTTCTCTTTGAGTATCTTCTTGTTGTTTAGCAATTAAATCAATGAGTATTCAAAGCCTTACAATTTTTAAACTCTCTCAAGAAAATATTATGAAATACTGTATTTATTTTTAATTGAAATTCATGGAAAAGTTTAAAATGTTCAGTTCAAATATTTTTGTGTGGATTTGAACAAATTTCCGGAATTCCTGTAACATTTTCAATATAATTGATCCTACCCAAATGCATTTAATTAAATAACTATTATATTTGTCTATATTCTTTGTAAAAAGTGAAACTAATCATTATTTGAACAATAATAACGCAGCCACCAAAAAAAATTCTGCAACCTTAGTTAAGCCTCCACGCACATACGTTTTTGAGGTCGCTGAATCCAAATCCGGGGTCAGTTTAGCACTATCAGGTTAGCTTCAAGGTCAATTAAAGGTCAAAATGGAGAAAACCTTTAAATCGGGACAAATTCTACTCTCAGACGTTCTTGGGGTCGCTGAAACAGATTCCGGGCACAGTTTGACCCCTCTGGTTTGGATAAAGGTCAAGAGAAGGTCAAAATGAAGAAAACAATTGGATCCGAGAAAACCAATAAATCGGAGAATACTCTACGTTTAGAAGTTTTAGACTTGGCTGACTCCAAGGTCAGAGTGACTCCTTTAAGTCGGGATCAAGGTCAAGTGAAGGTTAAAATGAATAAAAAATCAATGATTCGGCGTATACCACTACCACAACAGTAGATAACCCTCGAAAACCATGAAGAAAGAAAATCCACAATATCAATCAATTTAAGAATCTTCCATAACAGGAAATGATTAACGTCATTACATTTTTTCGTGAAAAAAAGATCTTTCTCTTTTTGCTCCACCGAGAATCGAACCACAGAAATTCTGATTTTCGGTCAGGCGGTTAATGGAAAAGCATCTGACCTGAAATCATAAGTTATGTGGTTCGATTCCCAGTGGAGCGAAAACAGAAAGATATTTTTTTATAGAAAAAATTTATTTTTACTACTTTTTCCGGTCCAATGATTTTATTCATTTTGACCTTCAATCGACCCTGATCCTGACTTGATGGTGTCAAACTGACGATGTATTCGGAATCAGTGGAGTTAGAAATGTATAGGTTTGGTAACTTACCTCGGGTTGCAGAAAACTTTTATTTGTGTGGCTTCGTAATATGAAAAAACAACTGACATGATATAGGGCGTGCTTCATGGTCAAAAAGTAAGCAGAGCAAAATTATCTTTATTTTCTAAGCAAAAGTTCCAGTCTTTTATTTTTTTTATTGAAATTTCGAATTGTTTCTGCAAATATATAGAATTTTTTCAAAATGTAAATAATGATTTGAAAATTTAAAAGATTACAAAAAGATCAAAACAAAAAGTCGATTTTTAAGATTTTCGAAAAGAAGTAAGGAAGATTTTAATGCAATTTTTAAAGTAATTCGAGGCAGTTCAAAAGATGTTTAGGAATTTTAAAAGTTTGGAAGTAATTCAAACTTTTTTTTAAACTTTAAGAGCTTTGTGGTAATTTTATAAAAAAATTAATTTTTTCAAAATTTATAACTTGTTCTTTGGCTAAATATTCTATTATTGCATTTAAAAAAAATAAATAATATTAAGATATTAAGATTGAAATAAATGTGAAAATTTTAATTTGACCTTTTTAACATCTTCAAAAACGTTTCTAGAAAAATTTTACGAATATTAAAATTTTTTTTAAAGAATAATAAATAATTTAGTTTTCAGAAGATTAAAAAAATGTGAATTTTTAATGATTTTAAGGAACAAAAATTTCTATAATTTTTAAAAGATTTAAAAGATCAAAAACAACATTCTAGCT
>JAAAKG020134370.1:0-13867 GCA_010014905.2 Druon quercuslanigerum | reverse complement strand
CACGTTATCCCCTCCCTTTCCTACTAGGCTGTACTAGTCCACGCGCTCGTTCGGTTCTGCTTTCCGGAGGTTCAATTTTAAAGTTTTATAGGTACCCTCGATCGCTTTTATTTTATTTTGCTGATCATAATAGTCTTGAATAGTTTTATCAACTCCTGTTCTTTATATTCTTTTAAGATGGCGCATTTATTAACAATTTCGATTTCTAGTACAAACTGTACTATTCATTAGTTATACTATGATACATGCCAGTACTAAAGTATCGCAATGCTTGATGCGACTGATAATAAATTTGTAGCTTTCCATATCCTCGCCATTTGACCATGCATAAAAATAAGCAAATAACTTTTATATGCTCAACTAATTAAAACAACGCTCTAATAGTGATTTCTCGTATACAGACATACAAATGCATAATATAAAAAAATTAATATTTTTATTATTTTTAATAAAGCATAATACTACAAATAATGTTATTTGTCGGAAGCTAGGATAGTTTTTGATTTATAGTTTCCATATGAGCTCTCTTCCACTATTCCATAAGATATGGTTTGCATATTTGTCTATCTTGTTGCGCATTCGAAGTTTAAATAATTTTTTACATCAATTTCTTTATTAATGAAAAAATTTGAAAAATAATTTTGACCTATTTCGAGTAATAACACAGGTATACGAATATTTTATATCAGAAACCTGCTATAGTATTTCCAAAGGATTTTGGTCAGTTATTTTTTGCTAATTTGAGATTTTTATTTTTTATTTTACCCATATTTTCACATATTGCTTTAACCCAATAACACCCCAAGGCTACCTCCAACTTTTTACAGATGAAAACATTATATATGATTAAACTCAACGGCATTTGATAGGTAAAGACTTATACTTTCAGGTGCTCTCAGTCGTTTTGTGAAAAAATATCGTTGTAGTATTTCAGCAAACAACATTCTTCGGAAATACTAGAGCAGGTTTCTGATATAAAAAAATGACAAACTATTTGTATACCTATGTAATTTAATGCGTGATTCGTTTAAAAAGTGGACAAAATTAAAACAAAGAAAGAATATTAAAACACATTTTATCTGCCCTTCACCTGGCAAAACAGTCATTAATAAGAATTGACAAGTATTACCAGAATTAACATGATATTGTTAGTTCTACGAGCATTTTCTATAAATTTAAAATGATTAAACTATTAATGCCTTTAATTTAAAATAGAATAATTTACCATCTATAAAGATTATAAAGAAATTAGGTTTCACAAACACAGAATTTAAAATTTATAAAATTTAAACGTCATTTCAAAAATTGAATAAATTTACTATGTTACATATTATTTACTTTTTAACGATTTAACTTAAAACTCCTGGTTCTTTATGACGTATTTTTCAATGTAGGATTTCCCTCAATTTTTCCCATTGATGCAAATCTTATTAAAAATAATAGATTTTCGATAATAATTTGTGAAATATAACAATTGAAATGTTTACGGACAGCTTAGATAAACAAATCCAAAATTTTGGGCAGTGGAAAAAATCGATTTCTAAATTCAAATAGTTTGAAACATTTGTGACTAACTTGGACATTCAACTTACATTAATCTCAAGCTATTTGAATGGAAGCAATGAATTCGTTTTACTTAATTTTCCAAAATTTGAAATTTATTTATCTAATTTGTTTATGAAAATATACATTGTTATATTTTACCACGTATTATCAATCATATATTATTTAAAAACATATTTGCAGCAATCCGTGTATTTTGTTTGAAAGTTTGTCTTTTTAAATTTTTTTCGTGAAAATTATTCTTTTTGTTTTAATTTTTATTTTTAATTGAAAATTAAATGCTTTGAATGAAAATTGAACTATCTTATTTAAAGTTAAAATTCTTTCTTTTTTAATTTAAACTTCATTTTCTTTTTCGATTGCAATTTATTTTTTTAACTAAAAATTCCTCTTTTTAGTATCCGTATCATTTTCACCCCGACTTATGTCATTCTATAAAATGACATAAGTTATGAGGACAACCGCAGGATTTCGCTGGGAGCGGTTGCTAGTCTGAAAAATTGCATTCGGTGCCATCGAAATCGCGGTAAAATTTCAGCTATAACCACGTCTCACGACCGTGAGAAAGGTGGTACAGTCTGTGACGGAATCAATACGACGGGTGGTTCAAAACGCTTCTTTTTATAGGGAAACGATCCCCCCATTTCATTCCAAATCAGAAAAAAGAAATTCCGTAATTTTTATTTTTTTATTATTTTGATTTTAACAGGTACCGGTTTTGACTTGAAGTTTCCGATGTAAAATGCAGAGGGAAAATCACTTTTTTGAGATTTTGGAATAATTTTTTAGGGTTCGCAAAAATATAAGAGGAAAGTATAGGGGCTTGTAGAGAATTATCCGATAAAGATTTTCATGCATCAGACATATGGGTTTGGCACCCCTAACTCATCCCCACGAGAACCTGAAAACTACCTTTAAAACCACAAATGTCAATTCTTCATGAAATCGACCTTTTAAGCACTGGAATCTCTTATTATTTTTACCTAAAATTATTAATATTGGTCTATTGGAATATTTATTATCATTGGTTAAATAACTTTTAATTATTTAAACAAATGGATTTTTTAAGTAATTTTTTTCGAAAATTTGTTTTTTCCCCTTAAAATTATTATTATTAGTATAGTGGAATATTTAATAACATTGTCTCATTAATTTTTAATTGTCTAAGTAAATCGAATTTGTTTCAACAATTTAGTTTTGAATTTTTTTTTAAATAAAAATTATTACTGTGGGTCTAGCGGAGTATTGATCAATATTAGTTTAAAATAAATAATAATTTATTGTCTCTATCATTGAAAAATATTTAAAAATAAAATATCACTTAATGAATAAAAACTGCCAGTTCAACGAATTTTTGAAAAAAAAAATTTTTTGCAAATGGGATTTGTCTAAATAATTAAAAATTAATTAACCAATGTTTTTAAATATTACACTAGATTAATAATAATAATTTTATGCAAAAAAAGAAGAGAATACAGTGTTCAAAACGCCGATTTCATGAAGAATTCACATTTTTAGTTTTAAAGGAAGTTTTCAGGTACTCGTGGGGGTGTGTTAGGGGTGTCAACGCCATATGCCTGGTACATGAAATTTTTCGTTGGCTAATTCTCTAGAGGCACTCATACTTTTCAGTCACATTTTTTCAAACCCTATAAAATAATTATAAAAACTCAAAAAAGTGATTTTTCCCCATGCAAATTACTAAGTTTGGAGCCAGGGCAGATACGAATACATTTATTTTTGATTTTATATTGTTGTCAGAAGTTAATTTATAAACTTCTAAACACGAACGCGTTCTTATTTCAGTGCTAGTATTAATAGTATACACGATAAATCCAATTTACTTTAACAAGGGGTAGTGTGTAGTAGATATAAATAGATGAAAGCAATATAAAGTTTGTGAAGCAAAGCTTTTTTAAATTTTAGGACGAACAATATATTGTAAATACCAAATTGATTTATATTAATGAGATGATATATTTTAAAAAAAGCATGAAGATGACGACCAGAGCTACCTGATTCCGACAGGTTTTCGTCGTACTGAAATATAATTCTTAAAGAAAACATACTTATACTTCTTGTAATGAGATTTTAATCCTAAGAATTGAAAACGAATATAATTTATTATCTTAATTTTCACTTATAGAAAATTGAAAAAAAATCAAGAAGGGAAAAAATAAAGTTAATAAAAGTCATTTCATATCGGAATATGCCTGTTTGTGTTTTGTTGCAGTCATTTTTCAGCTCGCTAAAAGCCATAGTTCCTATTGTGGAATTTAAAACGTAACAATACAATTTCTTTTTAATGTTTAATTTTTTATAAGCAGTCGTGAACCAATTTATTCAATCTTGTAGTTCTTTGTTCTGCGTGATTTCAAGATGGATTTTGTCAACTTTTTATGTTTCAAAAACATGATGTGGAAATTTTACATCAAGGAGAATTGTACCAAAATTTTAATATTTGAAGACCTATTTCACTTTTTGGCTTAGTTTATGTGAAGTAAAATTTGTACAGAGTGTACTTCAAACCTCTCAAAATGAATCTGGAAAGAAATTACTAAAATGGTCAAAGATTTTTCATAAAAAAGTGGTTTGATAATGTGAAAAAGCTGATAATATTACTTTGAGTTCGCCCGTACCGTAGGTCATCAGGTGAAGCATTTATGGCGAGTGCAATAAACCATACCGAGTCGAATTTTTTTGATGACATGAAATACAAACTGACCCGAACAGTATCGACAGAACAATAATACTTCAAGTCTCAAGTAACAAAGTTGTAGGGTATCGGTGTCTAGATAGAAAAGCGTAATAATAACAAGAACGAAGAGCGGATAAGTGGTCAGAGGCCAGGCAAGTGAATCCTTAGAGTGGACACACAGTTTTATCCCTTTAACAGTACTTTGTCAACATTTTAAAAAACATTTTAGCGAGCTGAAAGATGACTTAAACAAAACAAAAAATAGGCTTTTCTCATTTTTCCTATGCTATATAAATTTCAATTCGCCTAAAGCGTAACTAAAGCGTAACTAACTTAATCAGTTGAATCGCGGTAAATCACATCTACTATCTGTCTAAAGAATTTAGGCACGTCGATTTTTGTGTATGATCATTTCAGAATAGCCAACTTTGAATGGCTGTAAGTCACTGGAAATAAATTATGTAAATTCTGCAAAAAATATATGGGGTTTGTTGGTCGTTTGTGTGCACAATGGTAAAATTAAGAGTAAAAAATAGTATTTTGTTAAGAAGTTATCAAAATAAAAGAGTAGACTGGTGTAACCTCCGAAACTAAAGAAAAAAAGCAACAAAAAAAAATGCACTAGAATGCTTAAAACAATATTTTCTTCTAAGAAAAATACAAAAGATTTTAAGATAATCAAGGTAACCGCACTCTCAGCAGGGACCATGCTGTCCTGTAGCTAATCGATTTTCAATTTTTTTTTAATTCTCAAAAAATCTGTCAAATCCGATTTTAAAATTTTTGTTTGTTTACATTTTTATAGAGCTGCAAATAGTGAAAGAAATGATGATTAACATTTTTTTTTAAATTCTCTGTCAAAATTTTCTCATCGACATGAGACTTCAGGTTTAATGTAAAAGGGTTGGTGGTAGAAAAAAAATATGTTGATATGTCCAGTTATTTGTTATAAACAAATATTTGCAACAAATATCCAATATGATGGATTATGTTTTTGTGAATTATATTTATGCATCGAGATCGCTCGTTTAGAAGAGCAATGAGGTGAAATGTGATCATAAAAATGTGGTATCCGATATAATTTGTTAAATCTATTAACAATTATTATAAACAAATGCATGATTTGAACAGTTTTAGGCAGAAGCGAATCGAATTTTCTTCCGATTGTCTTTGAATCTCAGTGCCTGTGATGCTCATTGATTTATTTCATCTGATGCATACTTGTAATATCTAAGAGGCAGCTGGAGAAGTAATTTTTATCCTGCATCTCTCGATTTCTTGATTGTAAAATAAATCATTCTTGAAATAAGGACTGGAATCATGAAATTTCCATAATGGAAAGAGTTGCGCCAAAGTTCGCCAATTTTTTTAAACCTCTCTAGCGACCTGGTCAAGAAAAATAAAAATATGTTACAGGTATCAAATTACTCGTCTTTGAAAAGCAAAATTAGCATCGCTTTTAGTTTCTTGAAAATGTCAAAAAATTATCGCTCTTTAGGGGTTGTGAAGAACCCACAAAATTAAAAAATAGAAAATACCACTAATTATAAAATCATTTTTCACATCAACCCCTTATCGATCAAGAAAATATGTGATTTTACTTTTGTAAGGTTTATTTTATAGAAAAAATACGATGAAAAATGACTTTATAATTAGTGATATTTCCCATTTTTGAATTTTTTGGAGTTCTCTTAATACCTAAATAGGGGTAATTTTTTGAAATTAAAAAAAACTAAAAGCGATGCTCACTTTGGTTTTTAATGACGAGTAATTTGATATCTGTAACATATTTTTATATTTTTCCACCACTTCGCTAGCGAGGTCCAAAAAATAGGAGAAAAAACAGCCTATTCGAACGATTCGTTCATAAAAATATTGAATGATATTTTGTGTCGAAGAATATCAATGAGCATCACTGGCAATCGAAAAGCCAATCGAAAGAAAATTCAATTCGTCTCTGGCTAAGACTGTTCAAATCCTGCATTTGTTTATAATAATTGTTGATAAATTTAACACATTATATTAGATGATAACGATACATCAAAGTGCATCATAGGCAATGAGATTGGAAGACAATCGGAAGAAATTTCGGTAAATTTCTACCTAAAACTGCTCAAATCATGCGTTTGTTTATAATAATTGTCCATGAACTTAACAAATTATATTTGATACGAAATTTTCATGATCACATTTAACATAATTGCTCTAAATGAGAAATGAGGTGGAGATAGACTAAAAAAAAATTTTAAATCAACATGTTTTTCGCTATTTGCAGTTCTATACAAATTTCAACAAAACAAATTCAAAAATCGGCCTCTACAGATTTATTTAAAATTTAATGCTGAGTTTAAGAATAAAAAAATAAAAATCGATTAAGAATTGTGACCTACAAGTTATTTTGAACATTGTTTTTTCATTAAGCTCCACCGTGGGCGCTACTGCTGCACGTGCAACGGGAGTCCGATGCAATAAAAGGGATACTATTCAGGGTACCGATAGCTGTCAATATCTCTGAATAAATTACAGCCTAAAAATATTTTAACTAAAAGTATTACATATTTTAACAGCAATTGCGATATAAAATATTAACACCTTTAGATTAGTAGTAGGTAATGATAATATTTATTATTATAATAATATATATAAATATAAAAATGTAAAATAATAATATAAATAATAGTAATAATTCTAGTATGCCTGAAAATTATAAAAATAAATTTTAAACTTCTGAAAGTAAAAATTGCTATCTACGATATTTTAGTGTTTTCTCTATAGTAATAATTGATATCTTACAAGTTTTAAGTTTCATGATAGATTTCAGCAATTTATAAAACTCCTGGTAAGCTTAACACGTAGAAAATAAATTTTTGTTTGAGCATTAAGTGATGATAATATCTTTAGAAAGTAAAGCAGTACACCCAAGACATTATTTTGTCGTATGTATTGGACATGAATGAATTTGATTACTTAACAAAATATCAAATGTTACTTTCACAATTTTCATTTTTCAAGAAAAAATATATACTGCGTACTGTTGCGATTTCTATGAATGTCGTTTTTCTATGTTTTTAAATGTTTTATTTATAATTTTACAGAAAATAGTTAATACAAGATTTAAATCAGATAAATAAAAGTATTATTGTTTTAAGTTGTTCTTAAAGCATATGTAATTAATCATAAATAAAATTATGAACTGATTATTTTTTTAATTATAGCGCACTGGGATGTACAGTAAACTTTTGAATATATATATATTTCTCGTAGGAACAACAATGATAACACCAAACATAGTTGCAGTAAGTGAGGTTCAAAGCAATAGAACGCGCAGGGCTCCCAACAATAAGTCGACAAACAATGCCGATCACTCTAGAGCTGGGGGAGCCAATGACGATGAAGTCAATGCGATGTATCGGCGGAATCTTGGGGCTTCTACGTGGACGGAGCGACAAAATCACGACTTGCTATAATGCTACGATGCGATTGTAACCCCTGAACGAGAGAATAGCATGGCACGACTGCACGCTCTGTGGTGCGAGAAACACCCAGAGCTGTCGCACTTTTCGCATCAATGTCTGCGAAACCATTCCAAAGTACTCCAAAAAAAAGGCTATGTAAGTGGAGCGCCTACTTTGCTACAGCGAGAACGAGCTTCGCGAACAATTTTCCGAAGAAGCCGACCTCTGGAGTATCATTTGTTGTGTGTATAATGCAGCGAGAACTTTGGCCGATGCGAACTGTAAAACAAAACCAACGGTTGATCACAAGACCAAAAGGCGAATGCATCAACTCGTCATAAAGATAGACTGGGAAAGACAGTACGTGTCCCGCATTCAGTGTGTAATTGACTACATAACATCTGGCAGGAACTTTCCGCCAAGGTTCGAATGATCATGCGTGAACCCCGGATCCGTTATCACACACTTAACAAGTCCAAGCTGTTGACCATCAGCCAGCATATTATTGAGAGAATACGGATACTATCTGACGCTAAGAGAAGTGTAGAGCGGAGAGAGAGTGGTGGGTCAGAGAAAACCAACGGTTTCTCTCTGAGCCATCTTGACTCTTCGAAGACCCTCCAGTTATTGTCGACAACCCTCCCAGACCAGAGGGGGTCCAACTCTTTTGGAGAGCAGTCCACGAAGTGCAGCATAGACTTGACGAAGACTCAAAGAACATAAATAGCTTCAAAGACCTGTGCAATGCCCTCATAACAAAACCTGAGGAAGAATGCCCAACCATCACTACCGAGGAGGTGAAAAAAGTATTGAGAGGTATGAAGAACTATTCCGCTCCGCGACCAGATGGTGTCAATATGTTGTGGTGGAAGAAGTTTCCTTCAACCCAACAGCATCTGGACCGTATTTTCACCTCATATTTGAAGTCGGAAGAGCCAATTCCGCAGTGGTTCGTGGAAGGCCACAGAATACTCTTGCAAAAAATGGGCAACTTTGGAAAATCAGATTCACTATCTCATCTGGAAAAAATCGTGTGGCAACTAACAAGGTCACCTTCCAGAAAGGTGTCTTTCAGGGCGATACCGTGAGTCCACTCCTATTATGCTTCACATTATTGTCACTACCTCTAGTACTTTGCCATTTCCAGGGGTACCTTTGCGGCAAACCTGCAAATCGAAAGCACAAGGTCACTCACGTATTTTACATGGATGATCTTAAGATCTTTGCTAAAAATAAAGAGCAACTACATCTAGCTCTAAGGATTGTCAAATGATACACAAAAGGAAATAGGAATGGAATTTGGGTTAGAAAAATGCGCCAAGGTTTAGATGAAGCTCAATAGAGGCGCTATACGAAACCTTTGCGCTGGAAAGACTTATACATACCTGAGTGTGCCACATTGCCGAATTCAGGATGCGACATCTATAAAGGATATTGTCCGAAGCAGATATGAATGTCTCATCCGGCAGATTTGGTATTCTGAACTGTCGGCGAGGAACAAAGTATCTGCAAGGAACATACTTGCCGTCCCGGTAGTACTCTGTTCATTTGAAGTGGTTCCATGGACGAAGAACGAGCTCAGATCCCTTGATATCGGGCCACGAAAGGTTATGCACATAAACAAAAGCATACATGTTAAGTCTTCTGCTCCGCGACTCTACTTCTCACGCCGTCAAGGTTGTCCCGGAATATTGAATCTTGAATGTGTTCACAATAGGATTATTCTGGCTACAGCATATAGAGTCGCAAATGGAAGAGACCCTCTTCTTAAAATGGTCAGGAAGAATCAAGAAGTGGGAAAAGGAGCGTTTCTGTACAAAGCAACGGAGGAGGCTGCTGAAACAGTCGGACTTAACTTCAGTACCAGGGGTGAGCAAAATGCATCAAATCTTGTCTATCTCGAGTACTCACTCCTGAAAGCCCGAATTCAGAAAGCACAGGAGAATAACTTCCGTGAAAAACTCCTCAATAAGAGGATGCACCGCATCTTCCACAGAAATGTGGAGGATCAGTCAATGTCATGTGAGCTAATTTTTGCTTTCCTTAAATCACGCGGATTGAAGTCGGGCACGGAGGGGTTTATTTTGGCATGTGAAGATGGTGTAATTTCCAGTTTAACATATCGTCGTCACATTTTGAGCCAAGACATTCCCGATGATAGCTGCAGGGCGTGCCATACACAGCCCGAGCATCTAGGACACATACTATCTAGTTGATCAACTCATGCGGGAACGACCTACATCCAAAGGCAAAATGCGATGATAAGAGTGCTTTATTACCATCTCTGTCACACTTACGGCATTAATCTTAATATTCCGCTAAACGCTCCTGGGGAAATAGAGTTAAGTGTCGAAAATGAGTAGTGCCGCATATACTGGAACTTTATATTGTCGTCAATGGTTTCTGTTGTACACTCGAGGCCTGACATACTTATACTTGACTTCGAGAAGCGAACCATGTTCGTTATTCAGTTTTGGGCACCAACTGACAAAAATATCATAGCGATTGAGAATGAAAAAAGAGAGAGAAAGAGAGATATAGAGAACTTATAAGAGAGTTGCGACGTTTGTACCCGGAATATTCTGTTAAATTAATCGTCGTTATCATCTGCGCTCCTGAAGATGCCAAGCTTTTATTGGTTAATAGCCTAAAAAGCATCTCTGCGTGTGAACAATGTGCTAAAACATTTGCGGGGAAAATGCAGACGGCGCTCCTCTTCAGGTCGCTCCATGTCCTCAGAGCGCACGAGACTTTTGCCGGATCGTCGTATTAATTTCGTTACAGACTGTAACCACATATCTCACGGTCTTGAGAAGTGGGTAATGGCTGAAATTTTACCGCGATTTCGCTGGGCTCGGATGGAATTTTTCACATTAGCACCGCTTCCCGGGGAAATCATGCGGTTCTCCTTATGACACACTTTTAGTTAATAATATATATGTATATATATGTATATATATTATTTTTATTTGTGATCTAGAGTTGTATTGATTTGTATGCTTTAGATTTTGCAAAGTTTTGTGTTTTTCAATATTTAAACGAGGGATAACAGCGATAATCACAAAATCTGTATTACTTACTATTTTTATGGAGATTCACATATCATGAAGCTTTAGATTGATGCTTGCTTATCTTATTAAGTCACAAAAAATGGACTGAACAGGTTGAAAATAGATAGTATATTTTTATTTTGTATTACTCGATTACTTTATTCGTAACTTATATTATTTATCTCAATTACATTTATTTCTTAATTGTAAAAAAGTTTCTTCACCTGCAATAATTATGTGCTTTGAATAGCGAAGCTAAAAATGTTTTCCATTATTCCTTTCTTCCACAGTTCAATAGATTTTTGTAGAAAATGAGAGTCAAAATATTTTAATGGAAAATCTGATATGACCTTATTCATTGAAACCAGCGGGTTCCAATTTTTTAATTTGAAAATCAATCATTAACAAATTACAACTTTAGTCGATTGTAAAATTGTAATCCTTAGCAGATGTTATCTGTTAAGTTTCAATCTATATATACCTAGACGGAGTTAGCTATTATGGTCTTAAAGACATATTCAAGACATATTGAAAAGACTCAAGACAAAATTGAGACCAAATATTTTTACCTGGGAACTCAGACAGAAACATTTCATTAATATCCTTTAATCTTGTATATGTGTAAGGTTGAAAGTCTGAAATGCTCTCCATGAATAATTTGGAACAAATTTGTGTCATGAGCATATTGATCTTTTTAATTATTAAAAAAGTATTAATTAATTAATCTTATCATTCATAGTTAAAGTTGTGGTAGTAAATTTTATAATGGTCGGTTTCTCTTTGGATTAAAACGTAAATAACCTATGTTAATAATATTTTATTGACTGATCCATGTTTTATATTCTTACCTGAGCAATTTAATCCTAAATTTATTCTCCATTTTAATATTAAATTAGTTTCTCTTATTTCTTCGACTCTTGAAATTAAAATAAAACAGTAGATCGATTTGTATATTAAGTACGATAATTTAAGCTGCAATCTGCAATCATAATTATGAAAATCGAACATTTGATGAGTCTCGACCGAGTTTGCGTGCCCATCCGATGGTAATATACGAAGAAGACTTTCAGTGATTTCTAAAACATAGAAAGGCATAGTTCTGAACTTTATATCGTTTTCCGCATTGTAAGAGGAGATATATTTTCATGTTAGTTTGTCTAAACCGTTGGGGCGGAAGGTAACTGAACTTTTCAAAGTTAAATTTAAACCGATCGATAAATCTTTATGTTTATGTATCTGGATTTGATTTCAAACAGACAAGATATAGATTTGAAAGTGATTGGGTTATCTACTACAATCTACTCTACAAGAGTCACAGTCTGTTTAAACACAGTACACTAAAAACAATATACAGGATGACTCAACTTTTTATTCACTATTTAACTTCAGTTCAATCTATTAGGTTTCTATAAAATTCTTTCTAATTCGCCATAAAATCACTACTTATGATTGATACTTATGTTTTTTTTTGGTGATACTTAGATTCGTTTTCAATAATGAGATACACGTTATGATTTCGCCTTTTTTTTTCTTTACTGAAGGGTGTTCTAATTCATTGTAATTTTTTTATTTTACAAAATTATTGTCTTTTTACATGGTTCAACCTATTCTCAGAATTTTTCCTAGGCTTATTCGTAAGGTATACATGTTTTACCCTTTAATATCAGTAGACATTAAACAAATTACTTAGATCGCTTTTCGACAATCATCATACTTTGTAATTAATTTTACGATTATTTAGAGATTATTAATGTGCTTTTATTACAGAATTTAATAGAGGATATATAATAGGCCTTTTTGCGTAGTTAATTAAATTTTTCCAAGGATTTTTTTACTTCGGCTCCTTTTGGACAAACAGCTTAAAGTTTTGATTTCGAAAATTGCAGTGAAGAATACAATTTCACTGGAGATAAGTTATAGGATTCCCAATTAAAATTAAAGACTACATATAATAGAGTCAATAACGATGAATAAAAATGTTGAATTTTTTGTTACAATCTATTATATTTGTTTAATTTCAATAAAGATATCTTTTTCTAAATCTATTTAAGTCTTAAAATTTTATCCATTTTGGTCTTACAAAATAATCCTGACACTATCACTTTCTATTCTCCAAGGATAAAAAGTATAGGATCATTCTGAAAAAATATAAGGATAGAAACAACATAGAATGATATCGAAAAGTAGAATAAAATTTTCTTTGAAGTATGGTATATTACTTAAACTAATACTGATGGGGCATTGAATTTTATATGAGCGCACTGCCTAAAAATATAGTGGTTTACTGTCGGGCTCTATTATGCGTGCGAAACAATAGACCATCATCTTCGATGTTCACTGAAATTTGTTACACTTTAGTGTTCAGACCATAATTCAATGAAATGTTATTCGATCCCAAAAAATCTGAATAAGGTTTGTAACTAACAGATTTGATGGATACAGCCAAGCTTTATGACAGTTATAATCATTTCTACAAAATATATTTTTTTTCTATATTTTTTTCTATATTTTTTGAAAAATTATATTATAATATCAAGATATTAAAAAAATCGGAAAAAGATGTTACGTGGTAAATAATGTCTATGGATTTTGTATTAAGAACTGAGTTGCAGACAGCAACTGTCTGTATTATTTTAAACAATATCACACTTTAAAAATTCAATGATCTTTTTGATAGTCTGCGTCATAAGCTTTATAAAATTTAAATATTCATAACATCGCCAAAAAAATTTCTTAATAAATTGATCAAATTCGTGTTTTATCGCTTTCTTAAAAAAATACTTCGTCTAAGACTGATTCTCCTGCAATAGTGTGAACCGCGATCTGATTTACAATTGCTTGGTTTCAGAAAGTTATGTATTTGATTTTTAGAAAAATAATGAAACTGAATTCGATATTAAAACATTTCTGTCCATTTCCATCGTTTCATCGCAGAAGGGAATACTTTAGTAAACCGGTCCACTTCTCCTCATATGACTGTTTTTAATGTAGAGATTATTAAAATGCGTTAATATGAATTTCAAAAAATATTGTCAAGCAGTATTTAAAAAAAGTAAGCTGTGCAAAGTGTAGCACGTGCGTCTGATTGATTCAGAAATTAT
>JAAAKG020134369.1:0-13867 GCA_010014905.2 Druon quercuslanigerum | reverse complement strand
CTCCCTACCGAGTGAGTCACGCCTACCCCGAAAGGGAAACGGCTTAATGGTGTAATAATAATAATAATAATAAAATTCTGCCATTTCAAGGTGGCTGCTGGACCAGGAGACGGAAAACCCAGAAAAATGACACTGAATTTAATTTTTAACCGTGAATTTGACGTATGTTTAGAATACAAACTTATCTAATTACTTGAAATATCACAACAATTATGAAATCATTCAGTTTACCGTAATCCCTAATTCTAAATTGGTTTGCCTCAGAAATGTTGTATTTAAATATTTATTTTAAGCGTACGTTTTCATTTTAAATAATTTTCAAAATTAGTATTGAGGGCTAAAACAATTAAAAATTGAAAGTGATTGGAATTGGAAATTTGGAATAAAAAACATTTGAAGTTGATCAACTATGAATGAACAATATATCGATTTTAAAGTAAAAAATTAATAGACTGATAATTAAACGCTATGATTTAATTGTAAATTCTATTAAAACGTTGTTTTAGTTGAAAATTTTTAATTTTTAACCCGTTCAATTAAACCTTTTTTAATTAAAAAAGAACCATTTTTAAATATTTGTCAGTTCTGACTGCTCATTTTAAATTAGCAGTTATAAATGAATTATTAAAAACTAAACATTTTAAAAATTAATTATTAATTAAAAGTAAAAAATAAGAATAATTTCACTTATAATTTAAAAGATGTTAATTAAACAAAATTTAATCATTTTGATTTTTATTATCATTTTGATCGAAAAGTTATTTATCATTCGCCGAAGTTTTCTCATATCAGCCACTTCAGAAAGAATTTGGTCATTTCTTATGAACAAATTTTGTCACATTTTTCGTTATAGATTAGGAATGTTTTTTTAATTTCTAAGATAAGGAAGCAGATAAATATTTTTCGAATTCTGGAGAGGTGGCTTGTTTTTTCCGTCATCAATAGTTGGTTATCTTCTCATCAAGAGTACTTGTTTAGAAGCATTGTTAGCGTTTGTAACGATTATTTACGACTTCTCCGAGGTTAGAACCGCCGTCAGCTGGCAGTCTCGACGACGTTTCTTGATTCCAGCGAGAGCCCCAGCCCTCTCGTCGCGAGTGCGTTCTCAAGAGGAGTGATATATGTGTAGCTAACAATGTGCCAGCTGGACTGATTTGCTAGACATGGCAGGAGGAAGTCGATTAATAAAGAATTTATGGGCATGGCGATGGCGTTTGCCATCTTTCACCATTTTTATATCCGGTCGATTGTTCCATGACCTATGAGGTAAATTCCTGCACTAATTCCTCACGACCTGTTGCATCGCCCTGTTACACCAGTCCTGGTCTCTTAACTAGTCAAGCAGCCTCAAATATGTACAAATGTTTCAATAGAACTGGTGTTCCGTATATTTACCAATCAGATAATGCAAAAATTTATAACTACGAAGAATGCGATTGATCGTCTAGTTAGATGAAAGCAATATGTACTAGGACATTACTTGGCAAGTATATTTGTCAAGAATTTATTATACCGTGTGTTCCAAAAGTATGGATACCCCTGAATAACTTTCAAGGATCACATCCTACGAGAAAATTGTTCTTACAAATGTTGTAGGGATTGATCCAATGAATCTAGCGGTGACCTTTATTTTGACTCTGAGGTCAGTTTTGAAGGTCATTTCAAGGTCAAAATATTTTTGGAAATGGAATTCCCTATTTTTTATTCCGGAAATCGAAACAGCGACAAATTTTTGCATTCAAATATGTATTTTGGTCCTGGGTCAAAATGACCTCTATGGGTCATTTGCAAATTGGGGTTTCCATTTAACAAAATATTTTGACCTTGACAGGACATTTAAAAATGACCTGTCACCATTAGATTCATTGGACCAAACCCTACGACTTTTGTCTCAACCATTAACCGTTAGGATGTGATCCTGGAAAGTTATGTAGATCAGATTCATTCCTACACTGAAATGACCTATAAATGACCCGTAGAGGTCATTTTGACCCAAGGCCTACATACATATTTAAATGTGAAATTTTCCGCTCTTTCCATTTCCGGAATAAAAAATAGGGGTTTCCATTAAAAAAAAATGTTGACCTTGAAATGACCATCAAAAATTACCTTGGATTCAAAATAAAGGTCACCACTGGATTCCTTGGATCAAACTCTACAACTTTGGTCAGAACTATTTTCTCGTAGGATGCGATCCTTGAAAGTTATTCAGGGGTATCCATACTTCTAAAAACCCAGTATATACTTACTTCGAAAATTGGAGTACCTGTAAGCATTTTTTCAGCTGGCATTATTTAGAACAGAAGTGAATTTTTAATTAGATTGCAATGGGTATTTAAATTTCAAGTGTTTCAGCTTAAAGAAAAATGACCTGTAAACTGCTTGCAATCGCAGAATTTGAAAGCAATCAAACTTTAATGCAGATATTCTTTACATATCTTTATCATTTTTCATGAATTCGAAAAAACAGCAAAGTACATCCTAATTTGTTTAATGTTGATGTTTTTTAAACTCTAATACACTACTTTACCACAGTTCGAAATTCGATTTCTATAATTTTGTTTTGTAAGATTGCCCTATTATACATTTACCACATCTTCGAGCTAGTAATATTGAGAAAAATCTTTCTTAAGCTCGCTTTAGAATGTAGTTTTGGTCGCAATTGCACCAAACTCTCGCTTTCAGTCCAGTGTCGGAGGTTGCCTTCAAATAGCCTTGGACTGAATTTGTGGGAATTGACACATAAACTGTCAGGACCGTCTGAACCCTTTCCAATTGGAATGCATGATATTGCGCAATATACTTGACTGAGTATTCGCGTACTGCGGCCCTTCCAAGGCGACTGTCGCCATCGGGTCTCGCCCTGCTCCCCTGAGAAACCGTGGGAGCCAGCAGTTCTAGGAAGACCGAAAACGATGCGACTGGTAGCAAGAGTTGGGTATATTTATTATTTATTTATTGGGTGTATATTTTACATACAGAAAAGTATGAAAAAAAATTTCTTTCAAATAATTTTTTTTAGTATAAGGTATTGTTACCACTACTTTTTTATTTAGGAACTAATTATTTACTGATTTAAAATCGCTGCTTTTTATATACTTTTTCGTTATTGAGGATACATTTTTCTTTAGAAAGATACTTTATCATATCATTCCTGATAAAAAATATAAAGCAAATTGAAAGCATATGCAATTAAGAGCATCTGATAATTTTGCTAGGTCAGCTTCTGTTTCTTTTGGTATTGCAGTTTAAATTAGTGTCCTTTGTCTCAGGACGATTGGTTATGCAGGTTCGGTTTATTGATAAGTTTGGCGAGTCACTTGGGCGAGATTCGTGCCAATTTCGGTTCTTAGTTTCCTACGTTACGATATGCCTATAGGGTCGTTCATTCAGCTTTTAAGCAAATGTAAGATATTGTGCAGGAAACGAATAACTGACTCAAACCGTAGACGCAAATGAATTCATTTTTTTCGCAGAAGTAGCTAATATTCATTGATTTTGTTTAAAAAAATTCCAGAGAAGTGTGATAAGCAGTGCATTTTTATGAGTGATTCGTCATTCTATACATGGAGCTTATCAACAGTATTAAAGGCTGGCAGCTGACAAATTAAAGAATTTACTACGCGGTAAAAAAATTAGCATTGAATCAAGAAAATATCAGGTTGGATACGGATCACGCAATATTTTCATTATCGAAGAAAATTTGTCTTGGCTCAAGAAAATATACTTAGTTGAAGAAATAAAGTTTCTTCAATCTAGTAAATTTGCTTGATGTAAGCAATATTTTCTCAGATCAAGAAAATATTATGTCCTCCGTATTTGTAACAATATCTTCTTGATTCAATATTAATTCTTTTTCCGCATACATCTTTTTTGAATATTGTTTTTATGATTAATATTTCAGTGGATTAAGTAATACTTGAGTTCTTTATGTATTTAATTACTATTCAGTACATTAATCAAGAGACTATATTAACGTTATCAGTTCTGACACGGCGGACACCTTGGTTATCAGATTATAAGATGTGCAAAGCTAGGTTGTAATAATATTAATTACGGAAACTAATTATTATTCAGCTTTTTAATTCCTTGTTATCTGGAGTGCAATGTCCCGTTAGCATAACCCGGTCGTAGTAATCGCAATATAAATCTCCTTAATGAGCTCATCACCTACAAGATGAAGCACCCAGAATATTGAAGTATATTTTAAGATCATAATTTGATTTTTTTTAAATTAATGAACAGACAGAAATCTTATACTGATTTCGCGTACTTTTTGTTCAAAATGATGACTAGTATTCGCAAAATAATTATGTACCTTCGTTACAGCAGATACAGGCTGCAAAGTTATTTTGCGCTTTAACTTAACTTGATACTGCAATTTATAAACCATAAGTTATATGTGAACGAGAAACTGGGTAATACGTAAACGGTAGCAGTTATCGGCTATCCGTGTCAACTAGATTATACAACGACCTCCCTGTGTAGGATCTCGTTCGATACCACTTACTTTTTATATTTTTTTATTTGGAAAATGCAGAACATATAGACATCACGGAAAGTTTTATATCAATATGAGTTTTCGTTGATGATAAATTAATCATCAGTTTATGAATAAGTGAAAAAGACAAGTATTTGATAATAATGGGGTTTACAGTGAACAAGAAGCTAAAAAAAGGTAAAATAGGATCATTTTTTCACGAAAATGGGGAAAATAGAGGAAAGATCCAACATATATTTTTACATGTAGAAAAGAACGCACAACCTTTTTATATGAAATTTTATAGTTTTTAAATAATTTTAAATTATTTTTTAACGATTCATGTCATTAAATAAACCTTTTTAATTCGATATACTTAAGCCGTTGGAAATCCATTCGCAGCGATATAAAAAGTTCGATAAAGCATACGATTTGTTAAAAAAAAAAACATTTTTATATGTTTAACGCGTTTGTCATATTCAATAATATTTTGACATTTAAAATAATTAAATCGTGAAATAACTATAATTAAATATTTATTTCCAAGATTTGTCATTTCTCCCTTACTGTAATTCATACTTCATAATTCATACATTCATCTCTGATGAATGGTCTTCGTACTACACGGACTTTAATTTATTAGTTTTCAAGCTCTCTTCACTTTCGAACTGATAATAATAATAATAATAATAATAATAATAATAATAATAATAAACTAAAATAAAAAGTTCCATAAGTTTGAACGCCTTAAATATGTTACATTTGATAAATAAAGGTGCCCGTTTCAATTGAGGGCAGAATTTGCGGTTATTTCCCGGCTTGCACAAATTTGTCATGGTAATTTAAATTAGAAAATTAGAATTCTCTTAAAGCTATCAAATTTTTGGATTGAAGTAATCAAAATTTAACTGCAAATTAAAGCACTCAAATTAAAAAGAATCGTACAAAGTGTCTTCAAACTCTTTTAAATTTTAAACGTGTAAAGTTGAAGCTTAACAAATGTTGAATTGAAAAATATAATATTTTATCGCTCGATAATTTATACTTACAAAAGTACCTTTCATCTAGCCGGTTGTAAGAATATCCTCAGCCTTATTTTAATAGAGTTTATTTTTAATGGATTAGTTTTCAGCACTTAAAACTTGTTGCACTTATATATTTATGTTTCTGATGCAATATATTGTTCTTTTTATTTTGTGCTTTATAATTTCTTCAATATTATACAGATGAATTTTATTATTTTCATAGACAAATCAAAATTTAATTTTAATTCTAAAAATTAATTAATAACATTTTTAATTTAAATTATGATATGGAATTCTGTAATTTAACAAAAAAAAACTTTACTACTCGTGATAGCGTGTTCTAGAATTTTATAGAATAATTTTGCAGCTGTCAAACCAACAATGGTTTTTATAGCTCTTAGAGCATATTCTAATTTCAGATAATTTCCCGTATAATTTAAATATTTCATTTTTGCATGTGGTGTATTTAAAGAGGAAGGGGGAATTTTTTCGAGATTAGGGGGAAAAGTGGTAACGCAGGAAAATAGGGGGGGGGGCTGTAATGCCTAGTGCAATAACTCGAATAAAAATAAAAATCAGTTTGATCTCTCATGTGAGCAGTCTTTTCTAGCAGAAAAGTACAATTTCTTATCTTAGAAATTTAAAAAATATGTAAATCTAAAATACTTGATGGCTTTTTTACTCGACCAAATCTTTTTACATCATATTTGCTTTTAGAAGTTTGTATCAGTTCTTATCGACAGATTGTTAAAGATAATATCGATATTATCTAACGCGCTCGACCTTGAATTTACATTTAAATATTCATGGTTCTTTCGCATGGTTTATGTTCGGATCTGAAGTGCTTTTTCCGCAATTATTTACTTGTTGATGTATCCGCAGAGAAGAACGTGACGACTAGTATAAGACTCTAAGGGAATTGAAAATTGTTACAAAACAGTATTGCGCTTTATGCACAGCAAATGCGGTTCGTCGAATGCGAACTAAAACGTAGCATAACCGTAACCCTAAATTAAACTCAGTGGTCACAGCCTGATACGTTGAGATAATAGAGGCCATTCCACCGGGAACTGTAAGGCTCGAACTCTGCGGAAGTGCAGTTCCGATATGCCTATACCTCTAATTTTTAGATTCTCATCTAGATTTCTCTAAAATTTGACCTTCCCCCCTCCTTTTATTTTGGTCAAGTGTCCACGTTTTGAGACCCTATGAATCCGAAAAACTGTGTTTTACGAATCTGTATGTCTGTCTGTGAGCACGATCACTATTGAAAAATTTATCTGTTAGATTAAACTTTGTTGAACTCTTTTATGGTTGAAAAATGAAGGTGAAGTGCATTAGCAATCCATTTTGAATAAAAATTCAAAAAGTGAGCGCATTTTGAAAATTTTTGAGAACACTTTTTTTCAAGATTTGAAAATTCTATGTACAGTTATTAGTAGTTCTCGAAAAGACTACCAATTTATCTAATGACATTTTTCGATAAAATGAAAATTTCCAAAGTTGTAGCATTTTCAAAATCCAAAAAAAGGAACGAAAATTAATATTATCAGCCAACCAACGCAATATAAAAAAAAAGTCATGAACAGAAAAATGTTTTTTCTGCACGCCCTACAAGATTGTCATAAGGACTTTTTGAATTTTGTTGGAAAATCGAAAATTCACATTTTTATTGCACAATAACTAATAAAAAATAAAAAATTCTATTTTACGGACAAACTATGCAAGATACGACAAATGATGATTAGACAAAAATTGTGCAGTCAAAAAAGATCTACAAATGTTTTATGAGCCTCTGTTTGAAATAATACATTTCTCAGGGTAGCTGCGAATAAAGATTAAGGAAAAATAAGAATAAATTATGAAGTCATGTTAACGGACAAAATGTGTACTTTATTTTGCAATATCTAAATAAGCAGTCCCGGGCCGAGGTAAAGAATTTAATATAATGAATTTTTAAATCATTCTGCAAAGTTAATATAACATTTAATGTAATTTTTAATGTAATAGAATTTTGTTTGTGTATATGCATTAATTACATATTACATTCCCATCGACAACGTGACGTGAAAGAGCAAATCATTTCAATAATTATTTGTAAATTTAGTCATTTGTATATGAAGAGCATATAACACGGAACGCAAAGCGCGCTTAAGCTTTTGCGTTTCTATTATACGATGTACAGAAACGAGCGTGGAGCGCGAGGTTTACTGACGTTTCGAACCAAAAGCATGTCATAACGATGAAGCTTACTAAGAGAGAATTAGCCCGCGAAGCGCGTAATAGCGAGCGCCTGTCCTTTTTACGATGGTTCAAGTGACCGAAAATTAAAATAGCGATTATTAGAGTACCGAAATTTATTTTAAGGAAAACTAATTTGCCGAATAATTAATTGACCGAAATCCATTTCAACGAATGTTGAATTAATAGAAAATAGTTTTAGCAAAGATTCATTTTTCCGAAAGTCCATTTTACTAAAAGTTCAAATTTCAGAAGGCCTAATTTTGCGAAGGTTCAGATTACCGAAAAATCAGTTTAGCGATTGATGAGTTATCCGAAAATCATTTAAGCGAAGGTTCAAATATCCGAAAATTTAAAAAATGTTTATTTACAGTCAGATAGATTTTATTTAACAAATAAAACATGTATAATGCGTATCAAGTTGATTGAATGGATAAAAACAAGGAAAATATAACAAAATGAGTGACAAAAAACTTATAGTGTTATTATTATAAAAATTTTTAATATAGTCACAGGCTTGAGATGGTTAATGTCCAATAAAAATAAAAATAATAATTCTAATACAAATTATACTAACCTTTATTTTTTTCTTCGGCACTTAACCCTTTAACTCAATTGGTCATTTTTCTTGTACGTAAATTAATGTATATCAACTATAGAAATATCTACTAATACATTTTTCGCCGAGAATTAATATTTTTAGTTTAAAAATTCAACTTTTTTTGACAGAAAATTAGTATTTTTATCTTAAAATTTAATAATTGATTGCCTTGGCTAAAGATTCATCTCTTTGGTGGAAAGTCTAACCATTTAAAAAGATAACTATAATCCTGTTTTGGGTTGAATATTGATATTCTTTAGTCGTACGTTTATATATTCTGTACAAAGTTCGTCTTTATAGCTTGAGAACTTAACAATTTTTTAACTTAATAAATTTGACTTGAAAGTTCAGCTAATTACTTGAAATGTTTTTCTCATTTGTCTAAAAAAGCTTTCTTGTTAAAAAATTATTTTTTTTGGTTTGAAAACGAATCTCTTTAGGTTAAAAATTTTACTATTTTGTTGAAAATGTTTTGTTTTTTGTTTTGGATGAAAATTCATCTCTTTGGCCAAAGAACGAAGTATTTGTTGCAATCACGTTTTTTGTGTGTTGAAAATTAACTTTTTAAACTGAAAATTTAACTAATACTTTCTAGGTTGAAAGTTTATCTTTTTTAGTTCGAAATTATCCTACTTTGTTGAAAATACATCATTTTTAGTTGAGCATTGAACTATTTTGTTTCAAGTTCATGTCTAATATATTGAGAAATGGTATTTTTAGGTAAACAAATTAATCTTTTTTTTATGTCTATTTGGTTAAAATTATTTTTTTTCGAAAAACCAATATTTTTATCTAAAATTTTAAGAAAGTGGAACGTGGTAAATGTAATTTAAGATATTGCTTACATTTATTTTATTCAGAAGAATTCATTTCCCTATTTTCATGAAACAATTAACACCTTATCTCTTCTATATTTTAAGAGTATTTTGCAAAAAGTATTATTGATAACATAAAATCAAAAAAATTCGGTTAAAGTGATGCTGTGAAAATATATCTTTTTATTTCAATCATCAAAATTTTTAAAATTAATAAATTAAAAATAATTGATTCTGTTGAAATCCTTAGTACGTTTTGCTTTCAAAAACAAAAAGTTATATGAAAGTATTAACAAACACATTATTGATTGATTAAATGAACAAGTAACCTTTGTCATCAATAATTATGGTTTTCAAAAGGAAACTAAGTTGAATAAAAGAGAATTTAATGGCAATAGAAAACATGATCAAAATTTTGAAAGCATTTTTAATATTTTCTTAATTTATATATATATAATATCTACTTTTAAATCAATATAAGCACAGGAGTCAAGTATTCCCTAGAAGTATCCTATAAAAATTACCCTCGTGATGAAATTTAAATAGCCTCAAAATATGTTGGGTCCTGGTATAAATAATAAAGAAAAGAGAGCATTTTATTTGTTATTAAACATCTATCTAAATGCAAAATAATAATTTTTAAATTTTCGGATATTTGAACCTTCGCGTAAGTGATTTTCTGATATATCACTTATCGCTAAACTGATTTTGCGGTTACCTGAACCTTCGCAAAATTAGGCCTTCGGATATTTGAACTTTCAGTAAAATGGACTTTCGGAAAAATGAATCTTCGCATAAACTATTTGCGAATAATTCGACATTCGTTGAAATAATTTTCGGTCAATTAATCATTTCGGTATCCTAATATTCGTTATTTTAATTTTCGGTCACTTGAACCATCGGAAAAATGACCGGCTGTCCGTAATAGTGAGCACACGAAGTCCGAGAATCTAGAGGAGCCGCGTGTAAAGCTGAGACAAATGTGACCTAATTAGCGCGAAGCGTGAGATTCAACAGGTGCGCGCCGCAGGCGCGCTCAAACTTGCGAGCAAAGCCAGCCACGCGCGATGAGACTGTATCCGTGAACTTTTTTTAATTTTAAAACCAAAGTAATGAAAATACGAATATTTTAATACCAATACATATTATTAACTGTAGTAATATAAATTTATTGTAAAAGATTTTTCATGGTAGCTGAGAATAAACATTTGTGCAACATTATAGTCAATTAAAATTTAAGAAATTTAAATTAGATTAAAATCTAAATCAAAAATCCTATTTAACGTCCAATCGTCAAATTAATGAAAACTCATCTAAAAAACAGAATACAACGACCTAAATTTGCGCTACTGTTTATATTTTCCTTGCCTTGATAAGGGTGCTGTATGAGTGCCGAAACGTTGGTAATGTCATTTTATTTTTTTTATTTTTTATTTTTAATGTTCTTTTTTTGTTGTGATTTGATAATATTGATAATAAAAAAGACGAAAAAAAGAAAAAGTGAAGGAAGGGGATGTGGTTGATTGCCTTCTCGTTTTTCTTTCCTCTTTTTTATTTTTGTCTGAAATTTTTGTTTTTAACAAATTTTGTTCATATTGTAATTGGAAAAAAATTTGTTGTTTGATTGTTCGGTGTGGTCCAAATTTAGGTCGTTGGATTCTTGTTTTTTACAGGAGTTTTCATCAATTATGGTCAATATCGAGAGCGAAGAACGAGATACGTGGTAAGAATGTGTTCGTTAAAGCCGAAGGAGCTTTAACCAACAAAAAATTACAATCACTAAATTACAGTTGTCAATATGTTGACCTTTAACACTAAACGGTCTGCGTACAAATGTGGAGGGAACACAAAAACCGAGCGCGAAGCGCGAAAACTAACAGTCGCATGACCTAGGCGCGCTCAAATTTGCGAGCCGCGTGCGCAGCGGGCAATGTAAATGAGACAGCGAAGTGGGCAGATTTTTAATTTTAATTTCAGGGTGGCCGTAGGTCAGGGAAATGAGGGAAAAGTCAAGGATTTTGAAAAAAAAATCTTCCAAAGCTCAGGGGATTTATATGAAAGGTACTTTGAATATTTGTTAAGGACCATAAATTTCAAATTAAAATTTTTTATTCCGTTTATAATAAATTCTATGTTCAAAGTGCTGAAGATTGAAATTTTGGGTTTTGAATTTTATTGGTAAGAGAGTATCTATAATCGGTCGGGAAAAATGAGTGCATTTTTAAAATGGAGATTTGCGGTCACGCTGATATTATAATATTGTTGTAATTTATTTACCTTGTCTTTCTTCTATTTAATTTCATCCTCTTGATGAATATATTTTTACAGAAGAATTTTATTTTTATTAATTTTTTTATTATTTTATTAATTTTATTATTCAACTGTTTTTAAAAATATTCTTCATTGGTTAAGGATGTAACTGTTCATTGGTTAAGGATGTAATTGTTGAAAATTCGTTCTTTTTTGTTAAATTCAAGTGTTTTTTATTTCAAATTAAAATCTTTTTTAATGAAATATCTACTATTCCATCATTCGTTGTAACTTTATCGTGTTTGGTTCAAAATTGAAATAATTGGTTGAGGTTTCAACTGCTTTATTAATTGTTTTGTTTGAAAATCATTATTTAATTTAACTATTCCAGTTGAAGATTTATCATTTTATGTTATTTGGAAATTCAGCTCTTTGACTGAAAGTTTAAATATTTTGTTAAAAATTGATATGTTTTAATTGGAAACTCAACTACTTGGGTGGATGTAGCTTTTTCATTTTTGTTTGAAAATTGAGCTTCGTCTTTTTCATAGAAAATAATCTTTTTGGTTTGGAATGTTCTGTTTTTCGGTTAAAAATTCCACTATTTAATTGAAAGTGAATTGTTTTGGTTAAAAACTCAACTGTTTTACGTAATATTTTACATAATACATAATATTAATATATAATAATAATAATACATAATATTAAATAATAATAATACAAATATTAAATAATAATAATACATAATAATAAATTTACATAATATTGGTCTTTTAGGTCAAAAGCTCAACAATTTGGATGTACTTTTTTCTGAAAAATCTTTATTTTTTTAAAAACCCTCTTTTTGTTTCGAAAATGCATCATTTTAACTGAAAATTCGTTATTTTTCTAACTACTTTTTTACTGTGAATTTAAGTTTTTCATCATCTTCTTATTTTTTTGTTGTTGTGAAAACACAAATTGTTTAATTTTTTGAAGAGATATTATCTTTAATGGTTGAAAATTAAACTATACTATATATAACTATATATATTTAATATTTTTGCTGAAAATTCAACTTTTGTCGGATTTAAATTTAACTTTCTCCTAAAAATTTCGCTTTTTTGACCGCAAAATTTAACAATTTTATTGAAATTGCACCTTTTTTTGGTATAAGTTTAGTCTTTTTTGTTTGAAAAATCGACCATTATTGTTGAAAATTCATCTTTGTAAGTTGAAATTTCAACAAATTGATTCAAATTTCAACTATTTTTCTGAAAGTGTAACTAACTTGTTAAAAATGATATTTTAGGTAGAGAATTTAAATGGTTTTTTTTAATTCTTCCTTTTGGATTTTAATTTCATCTTTTATGGTTGAAATGTAATATATTTTGCTTGAAATATATTCAATTTTCTAAATTTTAATGTTGAACTGTTTTATTCTATTTATAAGAGATTCTATGATAAAAATGTTACAAGATTAAAATGGTAGCTGGTCTTTGAACAGTAATGATCAGGGAAAATGAAAAGTGGGTCAGGGAAATGTAGGGAGTTTTGAAAATAAAGTTTTTCAGATACTCTGATTTTGCAGCAGTTAGTTAATCTTTGATATTTATTTTTTCGAGTGAAAGTCTGGTTAGATCTAGATAATCTCAAATGTGTTTGAACGAATTCTTCATTATTATATCACGACGTTATTTTAACACCTGAGTATGAACGGAGCTTCATATGGCCTTGTAAATCATCATGAGACCTTTTGTTGTTTGATTGAAGCCAGGCCGAGAGCAAAATGTCGACTTCTATTAAGTTGCAGGCTTTTAAGGCGAAGGCTCGTGTTCAAAGTTCATAGAGATTGTATAACTTGTCGATCTTTGCTTAAATGTCGAAATTGACACTTTTGGAAAGTTAGTTTTGGAATTCTGCATCATTGGAAATGATACCTCTGTCTATATTTATTTACTGGAATCACAAGACGTTTCTAAAATTACGATGAAGGTCATGAAATCATGCTTAAAGTTTCTTTATTTAGTAAAATCTTTTTAGTTACTATTTCTTTTAACTTTCACGTACCACCGTGATAGGAAGAAGTATTCTTTAAAGTAAATTTAGAGTTACAGCTTTCAATTATCACCGAACCAAGATAATGGTTATTACATCCATTATTCTTTTTTAAAGGTTTGGCTCGTGTGCCATACCCGCATCTTGCGGCGCATCAACTGAACCTCCAGCATAATTGTCTGTGTTCGCGAACTCATGTTGCGCTGATTATTTTTATTCACCGTTGCATAATCACGTGCCAACAAGGGGCTGTTGTTTGACGCAAGGTAGCACCATAAATATTTTTAGCATCTTTAAAAAATCACAAGTTTATCTTCCTTGATGTATTTAAGACAAGAATTAGTAATTGAACCGCCGCATCGTAGAACGGGATATAAAATATTTTTCGAGGAGTGGGAAGGCCCCTGGTCGCTTTTTG
>JAAAKG020134368.1:0-13867 GCA_010014905.2 Druon quercuslanigerum | reverse complement strand
AAAATGACAGGATGACAATTAGAACCTTCATTTTAGTACTCATGAAACCCATTAGGAATGATTGTTTAGGTTCAAACTACTAGCAAGAAGTTTGACTGGCAGCTTCTCGGTGGTGCCAAAGTTTTTTGGCACCACCAAAAAGCTGCCAGTCAAACTTTTTGTTAGTTCTTATCATCCAAATAATCATTCCCAATGGGTTTCAAGAGTAATAAAATGACGTTTTTTGACTCGAAATTTTGACATGTTTGACAGCATGCCAGTCAACTTTTGCACCACGGAGAAGCGCTTCTCCCTTTCTTTTTATTCTCCTTAGCCATCATGTTTATTTAGCTGGTGCCGAAAATTCGATAACGAAAATGGTTCGCTTCTCGAAGACAAGAACTATGTCAGGCCTCGAGTGTGCAACAGAAACAATTGTCGAAAATATAAAGTTCCAGCATATGCGGTACTTCTCATTCTCGACAATTGACTCTATTTTCCTAGGAGCGTTTAGCCAAGCGATCTTAAGGATAATGCCGCAAGAGTGACAGAGATGGCAGTACAGCACTCTTAGTGCCGCATTGTGCCTTTGGATGTCAGTTGTTCCCGCATGAGTTGGACAACTAGACAGTATGTGTCCTAGATGCTCTGGGTGTGCATAGCACGCCCTGCACCTATCATCGGGAATGTCTTGGCTCAAAATGTGGCAACGGTATGTTAAGGTGGAAATGACACCATCTTGACAAGCCAAAATAAAACCCTTCGTGCCCGACTTCAATCCGTGTGATTTAAGGAAAGCAAAAGTTAGCTCACACGACAGTGACTGATCCGGCACATTTCTGTGGAAGATGCTGTGCATCTTCTTATCGAGGAGCTGTTCCTAGAAGTTTTTGTCCTGTGCTTTCTGCATCCGAGCTTTCAGGAGGGAGTACTCGAGAAAGATAAGACTTGATGCATTCTGCTCACTCCTGATACTGAAGTTAAGTCCGAGTGTTTCAGCAGCCTCCTCCGCTGCTTTGTACAGAAACGCTCCTTTGCCCACTTCTTCATGCTTCCTGACCGTTTTAAGCAGAGGCTCTCTTCTATTTGCGACTCTATGTCCCGATATCAAGGGATCTAAGCTCGTTCTTCGTCCATGAGTACTATTACCGGGACAGCATGTTCGTTGCAGATACTTTGATCCTCGCCGACAGTTCGGAAGACCAAATCTGCTGGATGAGCCGTTTATATCTGCTTCGGAGAGAATCCTTTTAGATATCACATCCTGAATGCGGCTCTGTGGCATGACCAGGTACGCAGAAGTCTCTCCAGCGCAAAGGTATCGTATAGCGCTTCTATCAACGAGCTCAGGGTCTTCAGAGATTCCATTAAGGTTTTCTCGCTTTAAATAAACCTTGGCGCATTTTTCTAATCCAAATTCCATTCTTATTTCCTTAGTGTATCGTTTAACAATCCCTAGAGCTACATGTAGTTGCTCTTTATTTTTAGCATAGATCTTAAAATCATCCATGTAAAATACGTGGGTGACCTTGTGTTTTTTATTTGCAGGTTTGCCGCAAAGGTACCCCTGGAAACGGCGAAGTGCTAGAGATAGTGGCAATAATGTGAGGCTTTCCAAAAGATAGATGATAAGTGTATGGGAGGTCGAATTGAAAGCTTTTGGGTAATCAATCCAGGCAATCGATAGGTCAAGCTGGTAGGATGCTGCATCTTTGCATACACATCTATCGATAAGCAGTTTCTCCCGGCATCTTGCTACACCTTTCTTTGATTTGCGTTGTTCATACAAATCTTGCCACACAGGTCAGATTGCCCGAACAATCCTTTCAATTAGGATAGCTCAGAATATTTTATACCAAGCGTTCAGGCAAGTGATTGGCCTGTAATTCTTTGGGTCAGCAAAGTTGCCCATTTTCGGCAGGACTACTGTGCGCCCTTCCATCAATCACTCCGGAATTGGCTCCTCCGACTTCAAATAGCAGGTGAAAATACGGGCCAGATGGCCAGACCTGGTCCTGGAGTGGAATAGTTCTTCATATCACTCAATACTTTTTTCACCGGCTCGGTAGTGTTAGTTGGGCATTCTTCCTCAGTTGTTCGTCAAGTCTATGTTGCACTGGAGGGGCTTGGAAGAGTCGAGACGGGTCAGAGAGACACTGTTGGTTTTTTCTGACCAATCGCTCTCACCGCTCTAGACTTCTCTTAGCGTCAGATAGTATCCCTATTCTCCCAACAGTATGCAGCCCGATGGTCAGCAGCTTTGACTTGTTAAGTGTGTGATAACGGATCCTGAGATCGTGCACGAACTTTCGAACCTTGCCGGTAAAATTCCTGCCAGATTTTATATAGTCAATCACACACTGTATGCGGGACGCGTTCTGTCTTGTCCAGCCCATCCTTATGGCGAGTTCATACATTCGCCTTTTGGTCTTATGATCAAACGTTGGTTTTTTTACTGTTCGCATCGGCCAAAGCTCTCGCTGCATTATACACACAACAATAGGTAGTCCACAGGTCGGATTCTTGGAAAAATTGTCCACGAAGCTCTTCCTCTATTTCAGCCAAATCTTTAGGCTTGGGAGAAACCTGGGTGTTGATGTTTGTCCGGGTCATAAGTATCCTTCTCTGCTGCCGGCTTGTTCTGGCTCTAGTAGTGTCGGCGCTCCCCTTACATAGCCCCGTTTTTGGAGAACTTCGGCATGCTTTCGCAGACGTTGACGCGAAATGTGCGATAGCTCTGGGTGTTTCTCGCACCACAGAGCATGCAGTCGTGTCATGTAATTTTCTCATCCAGGGGTTACAGTCGCATTGTAACATTCTAGCAAGTCGTGATTTTGTCGCTCCGTCCACCTAAAAGCCCCAAGATTCCGCCGATCCATCGTATTGACTCCATCTTCATTGGCTCCCCCAGCTGTAGAGTGGTCGGCATTGTTGGCCGACCCATTGTTGTGAGCCCTGCACCTTCTATTGCTTTGAAACGAACTTTCTACAATTATGTTTGCTTTCATCACTGTTGTTTCCACGAAAAACTAGGGGAAAGGGTTCGTCCATCCTTGTAGAGCCCTGCATACAAAGATAAGGCAGCGTACTTTGAGAGGTCGCCCAGCTTAAAAAGTTGGAAACATGTATTTTTTGATATTTACAAGGTACAAATGGCCACCTAAGATTGGCTTTACACCATGAACTTTACTTAAAGATTGATATAATGCAGATTGCAAACGAAACGAGATAAATGAAAAAGGTAAGCTATCAGGCTGTAGAAGAGAAGGAGTCAACAAAGAAATTGTTTCCGATGACTCTTTGTAAATTTACAAGAATTATTATTTTTTAATCTTTTTAAATTGACAACGTTTGTTGGTTATTTAAACAATGTTCATAAACAAATTAAGAGAAATAAATAAAATAAAAATTAATAAAAATGCTGAGCAGCTGTTGTAGCCAGGAGAATTATTTTTTTTTTGCAATCGAATATTCTACTTTTTCTTAGAAATAATGACAAGATACCAAAAAATGTTATGACTAAAGTTTGCACCTTAAAAAAAGTTTTATGAAAAATGTATCTTGTTCTTTTGTGATATAGAAAAATTATATTTTTAGCAAAAAAATTCTCCTCACCTCAAAATTTGTTTAGCACGCATAAGGCCGATAACATTCCATTCTTCTATTAGTAGAAACTTTTCAAACATATTTGGGAAATTAAACAACGTGCGGGTTTCCAGAAATTATGGTTTTCATGCATTCAAAATGTCAATAAAGAAATACAAAAAGGTTTTCTTGAAAACTTAACCTTTTTTGTTGTCTTAAATATCTTTTATTTCAAAGTTAAAAAATACGGGCAAAACATTTAAAGGTGGATTTTTGAGAAAATCGATTTTTAATTTTTTAGAGCACCCGCAAGCATTTTTTTCATTTTAAACTCCTTTTCAATTATCCGGCGAATTATGAAAGAAGATGGTGAAAGGTATTTGAATCCAAGATAAAATAAATTTCTCAATTAAATCAAAAGTTAATAAGGATTTAAAAAAAAAAACTTTATTAATCGTTCTTTATTTTGCATTAAATTTTATTTTCAGATACCCTAAAAATGTTAATCATTTCAATAAATGGCCGAATCCGTTTCTAGTCAGGCAATGTCTGAATAAGCATTCCCAGGCCGAAATACAGAAATAAATTAAGGGCCATGTGAGCGTAACTTCTCAAATAAATTTCTCAAATTTTCAACTGCAAAAAACTTTATTGTGGTTGGTTCACATGGAGTGATACTTTTTCCATTGGTTATAACATGGAGAATGATACCTTGATAGACTCCCTTCGCCCCTCCTAAACGTATCATGTATTTCGAGAATGACTCTTAATATACATTTGATATAATAGTGTTCAACACAAAGTAACAAATTTCGCATTATGAGCTGCCACATCGGCCTGCAATCTCCTTCACGTCTCTTAGTCCACGGCATGTGGTACTTTTATACTATTTTAAGTAGGTAATGCGAGGTTTTTTGTTAAAACGGTTTATTAACAATTCCAAGTTTTCAAAAATGTTTCAAATTTCAATGAAATTAGACGCAATTTTGAATAAATCTAAAAAATGTAATGACCTAGCCGCAAGAGGCTATAAGTTACGGTTTTACAAAGTGAACACTTTTGACCTATTTTTCAAGGCAAATTACTCGTGTTCATTTTTTTAAAATACTTCCCTTCTCGGTGAAGCAACGTTAGTGATGCAAGAAAAACAGTTGTAGGGCAGGGAATTTTTGGTAAATCTAAAAAAAATCTTCTAGTATTCATAGATCAAAAGTTATGACTCAAAAAACATAATTTTGTTGCTATTTGGAGCTGATTACAGCCAAAAAGTTTTTTTTTAAATTGTTTCGTACATATGCTACAGAAAAACGTTAAGAAAACAAATTTTAGCGAACTAAATTCTGTGCAAAATAAAAAAAATGTTTTTGATCATATAGGTCACGAGTTATGACCATGTAACTTTATCCATTCGGAAGGCTCTGTATGTGCCGGAAAATATACTGCGACCTTATTTGAGCATTTTTGTGGCATACATGCATTAGTAGTTCATTACAAGTTCACCTTTTTCTCCTTTTTTATTAAAAAACAATTAATTGTTTAACATTTGTTTTAATAATATGCTTCACTCTACCAATTGCGTGCATATTTAATGTATTTACTTTGTGAAAATCACATGCAGAATATCTGTTGTCAAAATTTAATGAAAAAATACAAATGAACTAGTTTTACATTGTTTACATATTATTTATAAAAAATATGATTGAAAGGATTGGAGGGATATTTATAACAATGTAAATTGATAAAAATATAATCGCAGAGGTAACAATTATCGTTAATTGTTGATAATCAAAGAGTATGGTAACAAATTAATTACACAAGAACGTAAGTAGTAAAGAAAATAATAAAATAATTGACTAATTGGTTTACTGGTAAAATACACTCCACCTCCGGGGTGGTATAGAAGAGAGTTCATCTTACAAAACAATTTTTGACTTTCTTAGATGTAGATTATATTTGTTACTCAGTCATTTAGCAGTAAATCAATTAGTAATTTACTTAATTAGTTTATTTATTACTTACATTAGTATGTAATTAATTCGTTTACATATTCTTTTATTATCAACAATTAACAATAATTTTATTCTCTGCGATCATAAGTTTATTAATTTTTGGCACTTCTAACATAAAACAATAAAATGTTAGAAAACTAATTATTCCCTTTAATAACATTTTTTATGAATAATCTGTCAAAAATGTAAAACCAGTCAATTGTATTTTTACATTCTCATCAGATAAGGTTAGATTTGTGTAAAATTTGGTCGCCTGTGAGCACGATAACTTTTGAAAAAATTAATCGATTAGATTGGCATTCGGTACAATCTTTTAATGCCCTAAATGAAAGGTCAAGTTCGTTAGCCTGCCATTTTTGATTAAAATTCAAAAAGTCAGCGCATATTGAATATGTTTCATACGACTTTTTTCAAAATTCAAAAATTCTCTGTACGGATATTCATAGCATTCAAAAAGTCGAACAGTTTATCCTTATTAATTTTTTCGATAAAAAAAATTACAGAAGTTATAGTATTTGCAAAAATTCCAAAAAATAAACGAAAATGAACATTTTAGGCTAAATAACGCACAATATGAGAAAAAAGCCAAGAGAAGAAAATTTTTGATTTTGGAGTGCCCTACAAGATTATAATGATAGATTTTTGAATTTTCTTAAAAAATCGTAAATTTAGATTTTGACAGCATTCAAAATAATGGAAAATTCAAAAATTACATTTCTTCTTTCAAACTATGCAAAATACAGAAAAAGATGAGTAAACAAAAATGGTGCATTTGAAGAAGATCCACAAATTTGTTAACTAATGATTAATTAAAAAAAATTTTAATGCAATTTTTTCAAATATACTGAACCTTGGATTTAGACCTCCTAGATTTAAACATTTTTGGAATTGATGCCGCACAGCGATTACGGGTAAGAGTAGCTGCGCGGGGATGTGCAGTGCTCACTCAGGCGTGACAAAACAAGAGTGTTGACGTAAAGCTCTGTACACTAACGGACTACTTGTGTAACTGCGTCATGAAGTTTCAACAGTTCACTCGAAGCGGGAGGCACACGCGAATGAGTACGATGGCGAGCTCATGTCGAGCAGCAGTAGGGCTCCGATGCCATTAGCCAAACTGAAGTTGATTGGACTGATGGGATTATTTTGTGCGATCGAATGAGTCTGTCTTTCACCGTGAGAACAGCTCCATCTGACACGCGAATATATATCGCAAAGTAGTATATCGAAGTTATTCGAGCAATTTTAATAAAAAGGAGAAGTGAATATAAATTTTTTTAAATAAAAAATATTATAAGATTTGAAATTAATTATTTACTATACGATTTCTTGTTAATATTTAATTGAAATTTCTTCTGAACTGCTCGGGCTGTGTAGGTGCCAATAGGCTCTGCGATTCGACAAAGAAAACAAAGACTTATTGGACAGACAGAGATAGAGAGACTAGTAACATTTCGAAACGACAAAACCTATCATTGGAACACAATCGAATCGTCTGTCTATCTCGCCAGGTAGAAAGAGAGATTTGACTGACTTCAGACATCGGAGTTTCACTGTAGTGTTTTATAACGTCATTTTTAGTACCTACATTATTATAATATAATTTTAAACTTCATTTTAATTATAATTTACTAGTAATCATAAAAAATATATTTTGATATCCTCGACAATTGTTGCATCCTCGGCAATTGGTTCCTTTACCCTCTTTATTTATAATATGGAAATAATAAACATTAACTAACACCACTTATCTTTTTATTGGAAAATAAAAAAAGACGGGACACAAGTTGAGCAAGAAAAAATAAATTCTATACAACTTTCAGGTAAAAAATTAAATACGCATCGAAAAAATTTCCTGATTTTCACAGACGATTTACTAACGATTTACTAAAATCAACTTGAAAAAAGCTAAATGTTATAAGAAAGCGCGAAACTTTTGTTAAAAGTAAGGAAAAATAAAGATTAAAAAGGCGAAAATCGCAGATAATTGAAAAGACTGATCTTCCAGAGATTTTGTATTAAAATGCTTTTCAACAGTACCCAAAATTTGCATACGATAACATCGACTTTCAAAGGGAATTCAAGTGACTTGATCCACATTAGTATATAAACGTAACAATAGTATAAAATCATGCAATTAAAAGAGACAATATTCGTACTGCGTGAAGCAGATCCAGGACAGTGACGCTATCGACAAAACATACGACGAAAGAATCCGAATCTGTACTTTGCTCAACCTCAACTTTCGCCGCTAGGCTCCATCTGAAATTGGATACGTGATATGCTTACGAACAAGATTCGACTTCGGTCTCGTCCTTGTCAATTATTGTGGCTCGCGAACTCAAGTGCACGAATCATTAGCTAGATTTTGTTGACGTAACGTCGCTTGCGGCATTTTCACAAGGCGATTTATCTCTTAGCGATTAATTTTTTTTTCTTTTTAAGTACAAATCTACTGTTGTTTACACTCGACTGGATCCACTCCTTGTGGCCGGCCGCCTGTTGGGGTACTTTCGTTACCTTCTTCCTCATCTTCGTCTTCGTCTTCCACATCATCCTCGTCATCACCTTCATCGTCTTCCTCATAATCATCGTCTTCCTCATCCTCCAGACCTTCACCTAAAATAATGTTTATATACAACGCATCAGAACCTAAACGTTCCATTCAATCAAAGCACAAAAATTATGATACACTGTCCTACAAAAGTGACCTTTATCTCTCTATCTCTCGCTAGAATGTTTCTAGTCAAGTTTGGTAGGTTTTTAAATGCTGATTCCGAATTCCGCAATAAAAATGCGCCATTACGTTAATTTGCTGAGAAAATCAGGGTTACAGAGAAAAAAACGTGATTTTGGCCATATATAAGTGTCTGTAAAAAAATCGAACAAGAGGTGATAGAATCTTCCACTTAAGTAGTGTGTTGATTAAATCCGACTTTGAGTTTTTTTTATAGGTACGGCACTGACTCAATATATATTTTTTCCGAAGGATTTGAGAACGAAAATAGAAAAACTTGTCGAATATCCGGGGTTTTGCGAGATCCTCGGTTTAATAAAAGGTTGAAAAATCAAACATTTTGTGGAGGAAATAATTATTTTCACGACGAATATTAATTTTGCGAAAGAAAGAAATTAGCGGGTAGCAGACGACAGCATTTGAACGGTGAGAGTTGTTTGCAAATTTATTTTTTTACTCAAAATTCTGACATCATAGAAGAACTCTCAAACCCAACAACCCATAAAATAAGAAATTGGTTTATCTATAAACTCTGGGCGTTTGAAGATGTTATCTGCAAAAAGTATTTGAATATTTTGTAGGAAATTGCATTCAAATTTTTCGTTTTTATTTCCCAAATGAAAACTGCCTCATCTTTGGCTGATGCTCACTTCTTCCGTCGCTGCAGTGAACAGCGAATCACCCAGCTACGTGATAATCTATGACGATTATCACCCGCAAATATGTAAAGAAAAATAAATTACTATTGTATAAATAAATGATTCAAAAAGTGTCTGCATGATATTTATTTCCCAGCAATATTTTTGAAACAAATAATTTAATCACCGGGGAAGCAGGAAAAATTATTATTTGACATGTTTAAAATACGAAAAAAAAGTTGACAAAAAGATTTAAACTCACGGCAGCGTGATCGTCAGCCAGGCTTTTTTTACCACTGAAGCAGCGATGCTTGATGAACGTATACGCGCGCAAACTGGTGGAGGTTCGGAGACCGTCGCTAACGCGATTTACAAACTCTCATAGTTCTTAAAAGGGAGCAAAAAATTCGGGACACATGTGCAATTGTTTCTGACGTACTCTCGATTGTTAATAGTCTCATCAAAAAGTCAATGTCGTTTAAGAGGCTTTCACATTTAAAAGCCGTAGTCTTGACCTGCGGTCGATAAGGAAGCGCCCCGATACCGTGCGTGGCGAGAAGGTAGCTAGCCTGGTGGCTGATTACAACTACAGTTACAATAAACACAGGGCATGCTATTTTATTCCCTTCTTTTCTCCATTTCGCGACGTATTTCGCAAAATTTAGGGTCAACATCGTCAAAACGTGGCCCTTCGAAAACGTTGTTGTGTTCGAGATTTCTTCTATGATGTCGGAATTGTGAGTAAAAAGATTAATTTGCGAACAACTCTCGCCGTTCAAATGCTGTCGCCTGATACAAGATAATTTTTCTCTTTCGCCAAATTAATATTTATCGTGAAAATAATGATTTCGTCAACAAAAGATTTGATTTTTCAACATTTTATTGATCCAAGGATCTCGCAAAACTGCGGATATTCGACAAGTTTTCCTTCTTTCTTTTTTAAATCCTTCGGAAAAAATATATATCGAGTCAGTTCCGTACCTATAAAAAAATTCAAAGTCGGTTTTAACGAACATCCTTAAGTTCAAGTTAAATCATGAACCTTTAACTACAAACTTTAATACGGGCTTTGCAGGACACTTAAATGTAGAGACGTTAGAAACTGGACAAATTATTCAAGAGATTATAATTTTTATCCGATGATAAGCTCCAAGATACTTATAACATTTTTTATTAAATTTCACATGTTCAAAACGGGATCAAACTTATAGCACTAGAAAAGCAGTTCTCAACAGCTCTGAATTCAAGAATCCTACACAGTTATTATCAAAAGTTGTAGTCAAAGGTTCGAGCTTTAATTTAAACCCAAGTAGGAGGTTCTACCGGCTCTTGTTAATTTTTACAGGCATCTAAATATAAGAAAAGTCGCGTTTTTCTACAATTCAACCGTGGTTTTCTCAAAAACTTGACGTGTTAAGGAATTGTTATTGCTGAATTCATAAACCGTTTCCAATAATCTATCAAAAAATACGATAAATATTCTGGAGACAAAATCACACAGGACAGTGAAATTTTATTATTATTATAAAAAATAAGAAAGTCCATTTAATTCTCAGACTTAAGATGGTTACAGACTAATTTGCAGAAGGCCTTTTTTAAACTCTTCGTTTACACAGGTGGGTCTTTTAGGACGCAGTGACTTGAATTATTTACCCTGATATAATTTTTTAAAACTTCTTAACCAAGTTTCTTATGAAACTTAGATGATTATATAATGAATAAGTATTGATTTTTTAAAGAAAAGTTTATTTTTTATTGATTTATTATATGCATGAATGACAAAAAATCACCATATTTTCAAGTGTGCAAATAAATATACTTTTTGGAACTGGAAGACAAAGGAATATATTTTTCTGACAGGTCATGATTTGATCTTCAAAAACCTTAAGTACAGTTCCTTATTATTTATTTATTGCAAAGTTATGAATTTGTTAACTAAATTTTCATTTTCTCAAGTCTTTTTTTATATTAAGATTATTTTGAAAAAGTTAAATATTTAATTATATAAACAATTGTAATATTTATTATTGTAGTATTGTAGTTTTCCGATTTTTTTAAGCTTTTAAGATAGAAATAAGGACAACCGGACATAAACGAACCACCTGTGTGACGGAAGCAGCAAAAAAAACCTGTGCCATGAAGGGTTAAGAATTGAATTTTTTATAGTCTGCAGGGAGATGTCCCGTGTAGTCACGGACCTTTTTTTTTAAATTTAGTCACGGGATCTGATAAGAAATGTATGTCCAATTTGACATATTGGGTAAAGCGCGCAAGGGAGAGTCCCTTTAAAAAAAAGCGTACCCTTAAATTTGAGGGGCAGACGGAGAAGGAGGTTCTCGGGGTGCTGATAGGTGTGGTCAGAGGGTTCAGGGAGGACGTAAGGGGGGATACGGAGTAGATGGATAGTATGAGGGAGGACCTGAGGGTAAGAGATGGGAGATGGGAAAAGGAGGCAAAAGAGCTGCTTAAGAAAGTAGAAGGATCGCAGAGGGAGGTGGTGTCGGTAAGACAGGAAAAAGAGGATAAAATGAAGCAGATGGATGAAGAGATTAGGGCGTGAAAGTAAAGGGCGGAAAAAAGGCTTAAGAAGATGGAGGGCAGGTCGGAAATGGAATTAGTTGACAGAGGGAGGGCGAAAAGCAAGGTATTTGGGAGAGGGTGGAGAATATGTAAGAAGAAAAATGTGGGAGGGCGTCAGAATGATAAGGAGAGAGCGGATAGGGATTGGATAAGGGAAAAGGAGTTGAAGATGGAGAGAAGAGAGACGTAAGAAAGGAAAAATAATATTGTAACAAGAGGATTGAAATTAAAGAGCAGCAAAGAAAGTGAGGAGGTGGAAGCGTTGCTACAGAACATAGAATGGGTGAAACGCATGATACGGAAAGTTAAGATGAAAGGAAGAAGGGAGAATGAAGTGGCGGTTGTTAAATTGGAGAGCTGGGAAGAAAAATTGGGGGCAATGCGTACCAAAAAAAGGATAACGGACAAGAAGGTTTTCATCAATCAAGATATAACGAGGAAGGAAAGTAATGTGCAGAGAATGCTGAATGGCAGACCTAGGAAGGAGAAGACTGAAGGGAGAGCTTCGAAGGTAGGGCATAGGAAAATAAAAGTAAAGGAGATATTGTAGGTATCGGACGAGGAGAAGGAGGTGTTGAAGGAAGTGCAGGGGAATTTGTTTCATGGGCAGTAGGGGGTGGGGGTAAAGCAGGATGGAGGAGTGTTAAAGGTGCTGTATTGGGACGTAGCAGGGCCAAAGAAGAAAGTTGAGGATTTCTGGAGGTATATTCAGGACTTTGATATGATGGGACTGGTAGAGAAGTGGGTAGAGAGAAAGGAATGGGATAGAGTAGAGCTACATGAGCCGATCAGAGTAAAGAGGAAAGGAAGGGCTAGTGGGGGAATCACAACAGGGGTTAGGGGTGGATTAGAGGAAGAACTTCATGGAGAGGGAGGGCATACAAATGAGGGCAGTAAAGAACAGAAGGGTAAAATATAAGTTTTTGACTGTGTACAATATAAGGATTGGGTGGAAAGGGTTAAAGAAAGAGTGGAAGACTTACTAGAGTGAGATATGAGGGTATGGTGGTACTAGGGGCGGGAGGCTTTAATGCGAGAATAGGGGGGCTTTACTGGAAAGAGGAGAGCTTCGGAAGGAAATCGAACTATAAAATAATAAATAAAGAGGGGGAGATACTAATGGGGAAGTTTCGGATCGCTAAAATTTTAATTTTCTTCTAAGGACATCAAAAAGTAAATCCTAGGATAGATGCTGGCACAGAACTCTAATAGTGTACGCACGTGCTTATACTTTTTTATAGCGTCATTTACGTAATATTACTTTAAACTCCTCTGTTTATTTCTCTTTAACAGATCATTAATATAAATTAAATCTTAAATAGTGGTTTTCTACTTATTTCAAGCACAGTTCTATTCTTTTAAATTGAAATAATTCAATATGAAAAATGTTGCAGGCCCTTTGAACACAAAGCTCACTTTCTTGGTCCGTGACTGACAAAACTTGCTCACAGGAAGCGTGATTTGGAACTAAAATCTAAAAGTAGTTTTAAGGGTTGGGGCCCCTTTTATTGCACACTTTGACATTCGGACTATTGCTCTAAACACCCCACTACTTTAAAACTCCAAAAGTGAAACTTCATTTACGAGGTTTTGGCGAGTTTTTTGGGATTTGCCCTACTATGTGACCCCACCGTATAATTTAAAAAAACAGTAGGACTCGTTGGATCGAGACACACAACACTGAGTTCAATCGCAAGGAGTCTGCTGCGTCTTTGGGAGCGTACGCAAAGACCTTACTACATTACATGTAGTAAGAATAAATTGTATACATTCATAAAAATTCATTAAAGTGAATTCTACTCATTCTTTCAGTAAATTGAACTGATGGGTATGCTAAAAACATCATCTAAATCCACTGGTTTTAATTGAATAAGTGGGTAGGGGGGTTTGAATGCACGTAAACTAGACTAAATTTAATCCAAATTTACAAGTACAATAGAATTATATTTACCTGTGTAATATAGAACAGCTCTCGGGACAATGCGCTCTCTAATGTAGTGCCCAACTTCAAAATCACTGGTTACTAAAGCCTGAGTATCATCGTCCAAGTCTGCCTCTGGATCATCTGGCACTGTAATTAAAAAATTATACATATATATTCGGTTCGGTTCTGATTCCTCTAGAATCAAACCGAAAGGCCTATGACAAAGCCACCGAATGCATCCTCGGGTTGCGGATAGAGGGTCCCTGTACCAAGGGGTTCTGCTGAATATGGGTACAAAAAATTAATAGGCAGTCGCGGACAACTGTCCAGGGGTGGTTCCGAAAGAATTAACCCCCAAGCGGAGGTGTGAAAACCGTGCCGAAAGCTGAATGGCACCTGGGTGAGGTGTCTAGAA
>JAAAKG020134367.1:0-13868 GCA_010014905.2 Druon quercuslanigerum | reverse complement strand
CGTTTGAAACAACTTAATTAGTTTCAATTCTCCTGACCCTAAAGCCAACAACTTACATCAACAATTTCTACAAAGTTACTCATAACATTTTTTAAAAGAGTATATTCAAATTATAAACAAGTTTCACAATTATAAGGACCGTCTCAATTACATGGATATTAAGGTCATCGAAAAATTCAACTTTTGGTTTTTGGTGATCAATCCCTTCCAATTTGTTTGTTTTTCGAAAAAATAAATTCCCTACTTTTTAAATCGGTCAACATCAACCTCTGCCCTCGCAAACATGAAAAAAGTCATACTTTTTATTAGTTTTTTGTAAATTAAAGTTTAGTCAAAAGGGTGGCAAAAATCAACAATAGCTTTTAAAGAATTGTTTTTTATTATTGTGTCCCCGTATAGGAAATTATCGGAGAACTATTCGGGGCCAGGATAGAACGTACTGGCCGCTAAATCACTAATGTAGCGCCCTCAAGACCCTCTAAGATCGCTCTGAGAAAAATTGAAACGTTTTTGTGTGGTCAAACGCTAGTCTCGACTACACAATCTTGCACTAGTCAGTTGGTTTTATGAAAACATATTTAGATGGTTGCTATTAAAAACTATTTTAAAAGCTGTCTAGATGATGAGAAGGAAAATACTTCGTTTTTAGTGTACAATTTTGTATATTTTTAAACATCCTGGCTATTTTTGGAAACTTACAAAAAGATATTTGGGTTTGATGCCTTAACTGGGCGCAAGTCTAACCCGATAATTTCTTACTCAAATCATTGTAACGAGATTAACAGTAAAAAACTTGAAATAACGACATTTTGAAACATAACAGATTTCTTTATCAGACTAAAGATTAATTATTGATGTTTTGGTAAAAATAGATTTACAGAATTAAAAAACATGCGGCAGAAATTTATTGTATTATGAATGCTCGCATAAATGTCAAAAAGAAAAATTTTTGAAAAATGTATTGCATACAAAATTAATTCTTTTAAATATTTTTGGAGTAGTCTGAAACTAAATTGAAAGTGTGAAATAGAACCAATGTAAAATATCCATCATATTGGGATTTTTATGCAAATGTAAAAACAACACACAACAACTTACAACACAATGAATTTCATTTGCTTGTTTTTCAGCTCCATGAATCTATGATTACTCTTTAATCTGATGAGAAAATTTTTTATGATTTGAAACGTCGTTGCATCACATTTTGAATAATTTTTATCTCGTTATCATGACACAATAATAAAAACATCTGTCTACACGAAGGATTTAACATCACATCCATACTTCCGTAAATATATGCTACGCAGAAAATTGTATAAAAAGTTATTTAAAAATTTGTTGAAGAAGGAAAAGTAATAAATTTATCCATTGTAAAAAATATACATTTTTGTGTTTATGAAGGACTAATATTGTAAAGTTGCTTATCTTTTTTTATAAAATATAGAAAAAAAATTAAATTTCAGTTAGATTTCAAAAAAAAATATATTTAGAGATCACCGAGTACATTTTTTCCGAAAATACTACTCCTTCACTATTTTATATTTTGATTATTGCCATAATAACTATCCAATATTAAAAAAAATGAAATTGAAATAATACCTGCATTACTACAATTATTGCACATTTTTTCAGAAACTTAAAAAATTGATCAATTTAAAAAAAATAAAGTCTGTTAAATTTTACTATTATACATTGTATTAGAAAAAAAAACATTTTTAGGCTTATATGATATAGAACTTATTGCATACATTATTTAATACTTCAGAAATATTTTGTTATTAAATATGAAATAAATCCGAATATAAAAATGTTTTCTTTTTCGAAAATTTTCGGACTTTTTAATTTGTTGACAAATTTAGTTTATAATTTAAGGGCAAGTTTTGCATGAAAAAATAATCATAAATAATTTATACTGCATCAAAGGAAAAAATAGTCAAAGTTGTGAACATATAAAGTTAAAAGAGTTGGGAAGTTGTATTTTCAACCTAAGAATTTATGTAGCGATCTTTAATTTTGTTTTCATCTAACAGCAGTATGGAGTAATTTTCTTATAAAAAGAAAGGAATTTCTTGTATGAGTTTTAGCAAATACAAAAAGAATTTTTTTTCTTAAAACACCCTACCTAAACTAGTGAATTTTATTATTATTAAATACTTGATAAAGTTACTACTTTTGCTTTTTCAAACAATTTCCAATAAACTCTACCTTTAAAATTTTATTTATGTTTCAACAATATTTTCAGTCTTATTCGTAAATAAAATTAATAAAATTAGACTTATTTTTTGACGTTTCGAAATTTTGACAATTGTTCGCACATTAATTAATTAATTTATTTATGAAAATATAAGAATAGTTATTTAGATGTTTAATTTCTGCTTTGTCTTTTAGTTCAAGAATTCTCTAAGATTCTATTTGGGTCGTGTACAAAATCCTTCAAAGAATAAAATGAGACTTTGATCATTGGGCTCAAATAAAAATTGCACCTTATCCCTAAAGAGATACCTAAAACTAAAACTCTAAATAACTAATGTCACATAAACCATTTTAGTCTCAATTTTTTTCCTTAAGTACGCTCAGAAGTCTCCATCATGATGTCCAGAATTTAATAACATACCTAGTTTTGCAGATTTTATTAATCATTTGAAATATAGGAGAATTTTGAGATTGATTGTAAGTAACCGGGTAGAAATTATAACATGGTTCTTAAGAGGCCCTATCTAGATTTCCTATTTTCTATCGAGGCCCTAAAGTGGAAATCTATCGAGGGCGCAAGCGAAAACATCACGCTCAACTAGCGAGATTATCGGGAGGCAACCCAATGAGGGCCTATTAACAGGCTCTTTATAGAATCTAGATAGTCCTTCTCACACTGAGAAAAAAATTCTGAATCAATGAAATATTGGTTTGAACCATCAAACGGTGTTTTCACGCTCGGTCAAAATTTCGCTCTATAAATCCAAAGTATATGCTATTGTTTCTTATTTTGTTGATTCAAATAAAATATTATTAAATTATTAAGAATTTGATCATGCTTTAAATTCTGAAGTGTGATGCTATAGTTGCAATAGTAAAAAAGTTTAAGTAGCACATTGCCATAATCTATTACCAGAAATTTTTGATTCAAAGAAGGAATATATTAATTTAAATGCAAAATAATGATAATTTGCTTTGCAGATTTCCATTCTCTGACAAACTCTCCTCCGTTTTCTCGCACTTTTATTAACAGTAAATTCATAACAATTCTTCGCACGTTATTTTAAAACTTGAACTAATTGTTGAATTCGGTTAGAGATGACTTATGACTTATAACTAAAAAGAAACGCAGTTCTTTAAAATATCCACAAGTGCCGAGAATCGAACGCACGCACCGCACGCTTTTGATTATTCATTTTATTTATAATAATTATTTATTTAGAAGCAGGTTTGTGATTTCAATATTTTTCTAGAAGATACCTAAATTTACTTGATCCACGCATGGATGAAATACTTAATTTAAAGACCTATTTATCACTTTAAAGAATCGATTGAATTTAATTGATGAACTAATTCTTTAAAAGTAAAAAAAAACGATTTAAAGACACTTGGTTCTTAACTCCAAAGAAATAATTTCTTCCAATTAATAATTTTTTACATTTATTAATTAATATCTCCGAAAATTAATAAGCGTTTAACACTGTTAAAAATTTCTTTCGGAATTTTACGAAACTTGTATTGGATGTATTTTGTAGTCACATGTTTCTTAAAATTACAAAACGGTTGGTAATTTTCATTAGGGCTAACGGCATCGTTTTTCAGTTTCATGTTCCATAAAAATCCGAAATTTTTTCGTAATTTGTGTAACGGTAACGTAAAATTCTAATAGTAATACATTTTTTCTGTTAATTATAATTTTAATACATATTTACTATTTATGGATTAAAATTTTAATTAACCGAAAAAATGTATTACTCTTGGAATTTTACGTTACGGTTACTGAAATCAGCTGCGTTTTATTATCTTGTCAGGAAGGGTCTCTATGTCATTTCCTAGTTTCTCGTTCTTTATTTTATCACAGAAACTATCAATGTTTACTTCAATGACTCGAATATTTGACAAATTATGTCAAATCTCGAGATTACGAGATACTGCGATAATCTATATGCTTTAAAAATATTAGATAATGCATACAACCTGAAACAATTTAACATGAAAAAAATTTGATACGAAAATTTTAAATGGAAGTTCCCTGTTCGCTTTTATAATAATTTACTCTTCACCTTCAAATTAAATCCTTTTACTAATTTCAGATACACGACGGAAATCTAAGGAATTAATTAACATTTAAGTTCTATCATGGGGCCATTTGAAATTGTGTGCATTTTCGTAGCAATTTTACTCTTCCTCTATTACTGGAGCTCATCTGCTCATGATTTTTGGATAATTCGAGGAGTTCAAGGACCAAAACCATTACCTTTCATTGGAAATTTTAAGGACTTTATATTAAATCGATACTTCATTGGAGACTTTGCTAAGAATATTTACGATGCATTCAAAAATGAGCGTATGATTGGTATTTTCGATAGAACAAGGCCAATTCTGATACTTAGGGATCCAGAATTAATCAAGGATGTGTTAATCAAAGATTTTAACAAATTTGCCGACCGTGGAATAACAATTCATGAACAAGTAGATGTTTTATCCCCACATTTATTCAATCTTGAACCGAAACGATGGCGACCTCTGCGAAGAAAATTTTCGCCTGTTTTCACATCCGGAAAATTGAAGGAAATGTTTCATCTTCTTGTTGAATGCTCAGATCACTTGGAACAGTATCTGGCAAAATTAGTGCCTGAAAATAAACCTATTGAGTGTCGTGAGCTCACAGCAAAATTTACTACAGACGTAATTGGTTCTTGTGCTTTTGGAATTGATATCAACGCTCTTTCTGATGAAAATAATGATTTCCTGAGAATGGGAAGAAAAATATTCGATGTTAGTTTCATGAGGTCGATTCGAATAAAAGTTAAAGATATAACACCGTGGTTATATAATTTTCTTGGGCCCCTTTTAGCGGAGACGGAAATGAACAACTTTTTTATCAACTTAATTAAGGAAACAATGCAGTACAGAAAGGAAAATAATGTCGTGAGGCATGACTTTGTTGATTCACTGAGACACGTGAAAGAAAATCCTGACAGATTAGATGATATAAGTAGGTTCCTAAATAATACAATTTTAGTTAATTAACAATTGATCACATTACTTAATTACATATTTAAAAATATATGTTGATATCGCCCACCTTGATAATTATGGATAATGTCGGGGTAAATATGGATGTACTTCTATTATCTTCTGATTTTTTTTGAATAGTATAAGATTTCCTCAAAGTTTCGTAAACAATGTTAGATATACAGTGAAATTCCACTGAAAGCGAATTTTTCTACGGACTGCTAGCCTTGATCCATTATTACAGAACGTGATTCATAATTACCCCGGTTGAGTTTTTTTTTAATTTGAATGAACAAAAAACATTTAATTGCAGATCTGACGGACGTTTTGCTGGTCGCTCAGGCATTTGTTTTCTATGCCGCGGGCTTCGAAACGTCTGCAACTACAATGAGTAATGCATTGTATGAACTGGCTTTAGACACTTCAATTCAAGACAAACTTCGAGAAGAAATTCAAGAAGAATTGAAGGAGACAGATGGAAAATTGATTTACGACAGGCTAAAGAACATGAAATATCTACACAAAGTCTTTCAAGGTAATTAAAAATATATTTTTTAAATCCCAGGTTTTTCTTTAATACAAGGATAGAAATTCAAAAGAGAAATTCACATTGGCGCCTGCCAATATATAGCCCCTGCCCCCTTCTCATTTAATCACTTTCCAGCCCCCCTCCCCCCAATAATTTTGAAAGGTTGTTTACACCCAACCGTACAATTGTCATAAGCCTTTATTTAAATTTAAGAAATGTATCCACAAACATTAACTTCAAAACACCTTTATTTAAATTTTTACCTGAACCAATTGTTATGATTAAAATCATAAATTATTCTCTGAGTGCATACTTGCATATTCATATCCATACATATTACTTTTTCAAATTCCATGTTTCATATATCTTACATTTAATTTTAAAATTACGATTTTAATTATTTATTTTAGAAACTCTTAGAAAGTACCCGCCAGTGTCAGTACTAATGAGAAAATCAACAGAGAAATACACATTTTCGGGTACCGAGGTGACGGTTCCAAAAGGCCAGGCAATTTGGATACCCGCCTACGCTATTCAACGCGATCCAAAAAATTATCCGCATCCAGAAACATTTGATCCAGAAAGATTTAATGATGAGGAAGTGCAAAAAAGACACCCTATGCTTTTCTTATCCTTTGGAGATGGTCCTAGAAATTGCATTGGTAATTATTTTGTTAAAAAATTTCTTGTCAGAACAGCAATTAAGTATGGTTGAGGGGACTCTATCGCTCAGAAGTTTCTTTTTATGACATATTCGATGTGCCATACAACAAATATGTCAAGAATATAGGGGAGATGTCCCACATATGAAAGTGGATTTCAAAAGATGATATTTGAAGAGTGAAGGGGAAAAGTTTATATATATATATATATATATATATATATATATATATATAAAGTGGAAGAGTAAAAGATGGTATCTCAATTCCTGCCACAGCCATGACCACATCTTTCTATAATATAAAGATTATACAAAGAAATCGTTGTTTTATTTCAGGAGCAAGATTTGCAGTCTATCAAACGAAAGTTGGTCTTATCCAAATACTGAAGAATTATAGAGTTGATGTCTGTGAGAAAACAGCCATCCCTTATGTCAATAATCCATATGGATTACTTCTTCAACCTCTGGAAGGGATACATCTGAAATTCTCAAAATTGTCTTAAATCATTTTTGTGAAATGAGAACTAAAAACTGACTTATAATTTTTTTTAGTTGTCAATATTGAAATTCAATTGCACGTACAGCGAGAAAATTGAAAAATTATTTTGTGATTGGTTTAATAATGCTCATAAGCAATTGATTATAACTATATTTAAGTAACTTTATAAAAGATATTATTGTCAACTGAATATAAAATAAGTATTTTTCATCAACAGTAAAAGTTTAAAATTATGTTTGACTTATTTATTAAAAATAAATATATATTTGATAAATATTAATTATTTGAAAGTCTTATAATATATACTGTTCTTAAATTCCTATGTACTGAAATAGTCATTTTTCTTTATTTTTAATGGTATTTCAAGGATATATTTTCAGAATTAACTAAGTAGACTTGAGCCGAACCCGGAATTGGTGTTTTGCTTCAAAAGAACCATAGCGAAAGAGATCATACTCTCTATGTCGGCGAATGGGGCTTAAATTTTAACATCTGAAAATCCACAGATGATCTAACAAGGAAGGTACTCCAAACACTTCAAGAAACAGTCCCTTAAATATAGGAATGTCAAATGTCGATTGTATATTTTTGTGTATAAAAAAGCAAAATTTATTTCGATTATACCTACTGGAAAATTTTCCTCGTGATGAAAGATGAATAACATAATTTTCTCAAAAAAATTAACAGGTGAACCACCACTACATGCATTTAAAGTTGTGCTAAGTAATGTTCAAATTCGCAGGAAAAAATTTATAAAAATATATTTTTTCACTTGAGACAAAAATAAAGTTTGCGTGTTTCGCCAAAACCATTTAAATCAAATTAATGGGGTTTTACACCCCTAAAACTTTTCATTTTGTATCTACATATTTTTAAATGTCCTGAAAATTGCTGAATTCATAGGAAAAAAATTTTAAAATATATATTTTGCACTTGAGACAAAAATAAAGTTGTAATGGTGGTACCTACCCCTAAACCCTTTTTATTTAGTTTCTATAATTATATATACTTTCCATGCACAAAGACAATTTAGAAGATATTTTTATAATAAAGAAAGTAAAATAGAGTGTATCCTAAATGAATAAAAAAAATTATGCGGGGATTAACCACCCCCCAATCATGTATAAAATTGCAAAATATGTCTAAAATTGAGAAAAAAAACGAAGAAAATACGTCCAGTTCAAATGTATAGTCTTTTGAATTCTAGAAAGTATATCGAAGATGTGTTCTTCAAACTTTGACCAATAATGATATTCGTTAAAAAAGTGTTCAAAAAATAATGATTTCTTACGCAACGAACATCGAATTACAGCGATTTTCGTACAACCTAATACATATTTTTTTTACAAGAATCATCGAAGCTAAAGTGATGTTAACTGATTATGCACCAAAGACTAAAGATTATTGATATTATTACTGGTATGTAAATTAATATCGTAATTTATCAAAATAACAGAATCGGAAAAGTAATGCACATAATTTTTCCAAACTCTGAACCCAAGTGCATCGAAAGGTTGAATTTTTCCTGTTGTTTCTGTTGAAATAATATTAAAATTTACATTCAAAATCGACTTTTTTTCGCAAGATAAAATTATCAGAAAATGTACAATAATAGAACAGTTGAAAACAAATAATGATTCCTATCTCTAAAAATATTAAGTAAAGATGATAATATATAATTCGATAAAATTGTAAATTTTAAAATTACTCCGACAGAAACGACATGAAAGATTCAATATTTGATGTCAGTTATTCTATTATTGCACATTCTGTGATAAATTTTAACCTGCGAAAAAACAAGGTGATTAATTTTTAACATATCGTTTATAATTTGAAACAATGTAGGGGTTGCTACCCTCTTCGATGCTCTTTTTTTCTTAAAAATACATAAATACCTTCATCCTCTTTTTTGTATGCAATACGTATTTTCTTCTGATTTTTTTGCTCGATTTTAGATTTATTTGGCAATTCCATACATCATTTTGGGGTGGTTTACCCCCGCGTAATATTTTATTTATGTGGGATGGACTCTATTTTACCTCCTTCGCTATACAATTTTTTTCTAATTTTCTTTGTGTATGAAAAGTATTTTTGATCATAGAAACCAAATAAACCGTATTTAGAGGCGAATACCCCCATTAATTTTTTTGGTGAAGATAATCAATTTTATTTTTGTCTCAAGTTTAAATATATATTTCTGTACATTTTTCGTGTGAATATTACAACAACTGTAAATATACATAGGGGTGTTTCACCTCCTCTTTTTGAGAAAACCGCTCTGTTCATCTTTCATCACGAGGAAACTTTTCCAGTAGGTTTGATCGAAATCAATTTGGCTTTCATAGACAAGAATATACAATGAAAACTTGATACAAATAATACATTGATATCAAGTGATAAATAAATTATAGTTCCTAAATATCTTGACTTATAATATTCTGGGAGCTTTCCATTTCATCGCCGTCTACCTGGTCGAGCTACCCTCTCCATTCGGCTTCTCCTTACGTCGCTCAGTGAGTCAGAGCGCTCTGCCAAGCCTTGCAAGCAGGGGGGGGGGGGGCTTTTGTCCAAATGAGAAATAAAATACCAAACTACCAAACTTAACGTTTTTTTAAATTTTGAACTTAGCAAATTAAAAATATTATATTTAGAATCTACGCCCGTCAGCGATTCCAACGATATTTCGCTTGCAATCAAAAGATGAAAATTAGAACAAGTCAATAATTAATTCTTGTTATTTAAAAAATTTTAAGTTTGGTATTTTATTCCTCATTACGACAAAAGACCCTCCCGCTGGCAAGGCTTGGCCGAGCGCTCTGGCTCACTGAGCGACGTAAGGGGAAGCCGAGTGGAGAGGGTACTCGAACAGGTAGACGGCGATGTAATGGGCACTGCCCAATATTCTATACGGTCCGGGTCCTTTATTACCATCATTTCAGTATGGTGGGTCTTTTATGACTCAGTGCCTTTTTCTACTTCAAATATCTGCTAAGTGGAAAGAAAGCAGGGCTTGGATCCAAACTCTAAAAAATGTCGAGTCTCCAAGGATCCAAGTTCCCAAAGAGCGTCAGTATCAGTTTTTGTAAGTTTAGAAAATCGCATTTACCGGGTTTTTCCTTATTTTTTTGTAGAATTATATGCATTAAATACAAAAATTATATTTTCAGGTTTACAAAACAAGAAAACTTGGAAATGTCGAATAACATTAGTGTTTTGATAAGTTCTGAAAATCTGAATTTATCGTGTTTTTTATTATTTTTTTGTATAATTATGTTCAGAAAATTCAGAAATTGTATTATTTTATTTAGATGTTGGAGAATGGTTGATGGTACGAGCGGCTGCTTGAAATATTTTCTGCGCGAGCGTCAGACTGCAGCGTACGAGTGTCATGCACGAGTGTGCATCACTATGTTAGATAATTTTTGCGATTTTTTACTTAGCGTTTATATATAATGCGTCTTTCCTGCTCATTTTATTTTATTACATTTTGTAACGTAACAAATCTCGTTTCAATTTGTAATTTTTTTTACCTGAACCTCCTTGGAATTTTACAATTTTCAATCAATGAAATAATTTTTTTTTCAGCCGCGACTATACTATACACCAGTAAAGTTTTTTTTTACCAAATTAATTTTTCAATAAAGTATAATTTTTTTGTGATTTTCCATTCTTTCAGAACAAGTGTTTAAATAATTAATTGTTTAAAAAATAAATAGTTACAAATAGAAAAATAGTTTCTCGCATTTTATTTTATATTGGTGCAATGGTGAAAAAACATTCGGAGATGAGAGAAGGGATATAAAATTGCGCTAAGATGTATGCGTGAGAATTCATGTTATATGATGACAATAGTCTGCTCCACAGTGGAAAATGTCATCCAACAAACGAAAATACGAAGCTTTATGTTGTCTTGCAGTGAGTAAGATCTAACTCCTCGTTCAAAATGACTCGTGTTCTTATCTACTTCCTTTCTATACATAACGTAGTACTGCAATCCTAATTCGACTTGATAGTGGTTCGAGTTGAGCCACGTCTCAGTGACAATGATGATAACATCAGAAAAGTCAGATAAGGCGACAGCCTGCTGCAAATCAATAAATTTAGTTATAAGTCCAAATATTTGGTATAAAATTCAACTGTTTTGTAAAAAAATTCTTTTTTTAAAATTGAAAATCGTTTTTTTCAATAAACATTTTATTTAATTTATTTATTCCATTTTCTGTTAGAAAGTATTCAATTTCATAATTAAATTTCAACTTTTTGGTAGAAATCTCGTCTTTTTTGAAAAAAGGTAATATTCCTCGGTAAACATTTAAATATTTCCTAAAAGTGTATACATTTTGTTAAAAATTCGTATTTTTAGTATAAAATCAAGTTTTTTTATCAATAATGCAAGTGTTTCGTTAAAAATTAATCTCTTTTGGTTGAGAATTCTACTATTTTTCTAAAAATTTGTTTTTTAAATTAAATTACCTACATTGTGTTATTTCAATTAAAATCTTTTTTGTTAATATCAATTTTTATCATTTTTATTTAAAATTCATCTACTTAGGTTTATAATTCAAATCCTTCGTGGTAAGTTAAAGCTGAAAATGAAATTTTTCGTTGAAATTACATATTTGCGGGTTAAAAATGTATTTCTTATTTTATCTCGAAAACTCTAGAATTAGATAGAAGATTCAACGATAAGTAGAAAATGTTTTGTAGAAGATTCCTTTTTTGTATTTAAAACTAATTTTTTTAAGTGAAAATTTAATTATTCAATTTTTTGTTAAAAATTATTTTTTTTTTAGTTTAGAAATTTAACTATTTGAAATGAGATAAAAATTTCTGTACTTTGTTAAAAATTCACCTTTTTGGAGGAAAAAATCTTCTTAGTTGAAAATTCACCTTATTGGTTGAAAAATTATGTTATTCGTTAAAAAAAATGCTTTTTTGAGATTGAAACTAATTTTTTGACTTATAATATAACTATTTATTAGAAAATGTACTTTTTTGTTTAAAAATCATATTTTTAGGCTCAAAATTCAACTGTTTTCTATGAAAAATTCATCTTTTTTCTTGAAAATTTGTAGATGATTCGTCTCTCTCATATTAAAAATTATTTTTTCCCATGGAAATTTAACTATTCAATTTTCCATTAAAATTTGATCATTTTAGTTTAACAAATCAACTATTCCTTTGATAATTCTTCTTTTTTGTTAGAAAAATTAATTTTCTTGGTTGAGGATTCAACTATTTGTTTGAAAATGTAATTATTTGATAAAAAAATTGAACTAATTTGTAGTAAGCCCCGCTGCTTAGCTGCTTAAGATGTTTATTGAAAATTCTACATTTTGGATGAAACTGTTTTTCCTTATTGACTTAAAAGTAAGAAGAACAGTAAATAAATTCCCGAAAAAAATTTAGTCAGCACAAATTGCTTTATATAGGTGGTTGGGGGGGGGGGTAAAAACTTACGGATTATAAATAGAGGGTTACGTGGATTAAGAATCTAGAAAAGATAAACTAAAGATAAGGTGTAATAACCAGGGGGCATACATTTTTCAAGAAAATTAAGAGGCCTTAAGTACTTTATGTATCTGATATACAAATTTACAAATATTAAATTTGATGTTTTAAGCCTCGAGGGAATGGGGAGGGGAGTTATCGCCCTGGTAGCAACCCCGCCCTGGAACCGCTCTTGCGCAACCATCACAGGAGTCCCTTCTTCCGGCAGTCAGTCGAATCTGGAAATTCGTAACGAGAACAATTTTTTTTAAATATAATCACTTGCGCAATCACTTATTACTCAGTCAGTAATTTAAATAAGCAAAGACAATATTTGTGTAATTGATGGTCCGCATCGTCAACAGGCATATAAATGTTAAGAACTTTTAGAATGCTATTTTTAATTCTTTTTGCTTACATTCAAAATGAGCAGCCCTAAATTGTGTATACTCAGTATTTTGTGGCTTTGAGATTTAATAGATTCGTGTTATTCACCTTTATCACATTTTTCTCAATTTTAAAAAAAATTTGATTTAAAGGTTAGTAAGTGTGTTTAACGGTTCAGAGATAGATTGAGAATTACATTCTGCGAGTTTCCTTGCGTAAAATTAATGGCAGGTATTACCACGCATACTGTTTGCAATTTTTTACGCCACCTATTATATGAGTATTTGAAAACAGGTATCATTTATTGACACAAGTCAAACAAGTCTATCGGAAGCAAACAGATAATTGAACCGTACGTGATAATGATGAAATCTAATAAATTTAGAGCAACATGATTTCCAACTGATAGTCATTTTGCACAATCTTAAGATTTATCAATATTTTAATAATATTGATATAGACTAGTAGACAAAAAAATTAACATCTAAAATTAATTATAAATTAAACCTATTTGCTTAAATATTTTGAGCACAATATTTATTCCTAAATTATAAAACTATCACTAAATTTAGAATTTAAATTTGTATCTTCTTTAGTCTGATGAAACACAATGAGGAGAATGAAAGAGAAAGATATCGGAAACAAAGTTCAATTGTGCTAGTCAGGATGAATAATCGCCTTTTAATGTTCGCTGTTTATATATCTTTTCAGTTCAGTAGGTGCACTACAGTTTGGCATTGAAGCTGCTCCTTTAAACTACATATTTATTGTGGAAATAGCAGCCCTGCACTAATTCGAAAGTTTCTTAATTATAAGTATTCTTATCAGGTAAATGAATATATTAGTAAACATATTATAGACTTTCATTCATTTCTTAAATGGTCTACGTCAAGTGCGCACTATTTGAAGATATTGCACTTTGAAACCAATCCGAATCTAACATCAGAATTCCAAAATTCAAAATAGCGGATCCAATATGGCGACCAAAAGTGTGAAAATAAACCTAAAAAAGGGAAATCCTTGGATCAGTGATTGACAAGTGTAATGCGTAACGCGTTACTTCGCGTGCGTTGTTCTAATACGTAATTTTA
>JAAAKG020134366.1:0-13868 GCA_010014905.2 Druon quercuslanigerum | reverse complement strand
AAATTAACATCTAAAATTAATAATTAAATATTTCCTGGTCAATAAACCTAAGATCAACAATTAAAATATGAATTCATCTTTTTTAATCCCTGACATTTCCTGTTTTTTTTAGATACGTACAAATTCTCTGACAATTCCAGATTTTTCAGGTTTTCTAAACAAGTAGAGGACAAAATTCGAGGTTATCAACCGTTCTTCCTCTAAATAGAAAACTTTCAAATGTAAGGGAAAAGAAATGGCAGACTTTAGATGAAAATGAGACAAGAGTACAAAAACTATTACTCCTTTAAATTAGATTAATATTAATAAATTGTGTGTTGTAATTTTTTATGCTCTCAGCGTGTCACGCAACTTTATAAGATACGACGTATCCTCATCACGTGTTGGCTAGGAAAATATCAAATTGTTACTTGGCCTCATTTTCATCTAAACTCTTCACTTACTTTATCAATTGTGATATACACGTATATTTTAAATGGCATAAAGATGTATACAATTCTATAAACATTCGGTAATACCTTATTTGTATAATTCATCAAATGTGACGCACACATGTTTTGTGTTTTCTAAATTACCATCAAACAACTTTCTTCTTCGTGATAAAGCCGATGAGCGAGTTACTCGCAGCGAACAATATTTTATAATTAAGAGATTTTCATGTCAATCTTCGAGAAAAGAAGAGTCATCTCATCTTGTCAAACACTACATCTAACTAATAATTATTGCAAAAAATTTTTACAAATTCAAGATTCAGTGACTCTTTAAAAACTTATTCACGAACACCTATTTAAGTATACACGATTTTTGTATGCACTTAGTGAACTAAAATATCACCACCATGTGATTTCATTCATTCTCTTTTTTACGACTCTTTGTATAATATGCATAAAATCCGTTTTCGTCATGGTAATAATATGTAATTCGAATAATAATTTAAAACTAGATTAGAATTAATGAAGACGACTGATACAATTAAAATACAAAAATGATTATTTTCTCTAGGATATGTTAAATCGTAGAAAATTCTATAAAGATAAAATATTCACGAGCAATTTCTGTTCGATAGAATTAATCTATATTGAAGGACCTAGAGATTTTAGGCAAGGGTGATGGCTTAGAAAAATAAGTAGTGCAATCATTTTTAAGTGGTTTAAACAATTTTGTAATTATTTTAATGTCATTGTAAGTAAAATCTGCCAGGCATATAACCTAATTTATATCTAAGTTCTTTATTTTAAACCAAAGTTGCAAATTAATATTAAATGTACTGCAATTAACACAATTTACAATCAAAACTATTATTACAAAAATAATTTTACAAATGCAGAGAGAAATAAAATGCAGAGCAGTTTTTTAATATTAATTCGATATTTAGCTGATAGGCGTGAGTGGAAGCTTTTATTTAAAAAAAATTTAAAAAAAACTGGAAGAACAGTTGAAATAGTTAGGCAGAGGCAGTGAAATTTTATCAGAAAGAAAATCTTTCACATTTAGCAAAAGAGTTTAGATTAATTTCGAAATTATTGGATTTTCTATATCTAAGATATTATATTAATTGTCTCTTCTCATAATATACAAGATCTTGGAAATAAAGCAAGCTTTCATTTACCTATAAAAATCACAATAGATACATGTACTATAAAAATAGTTTAATGTTTAATGCATCACGAAGTTCAATCAATACTGGGAATGTCTAATTATAAAACAGGAAGACCGTGAAATCACTTTTATTCATTTCAACAGAAAAATTAAAAAGTAAAAGTTTAAAAATGAAGTATCGCATTTCAAAAATTTATGAAAAACAAAACAAGGAATCAATTCTTTTTTAAAAATTTGCAATACTAGAATTAAAATAAGTTCAACATACAAATTAAACTTTTTACCGAAAAATTACTCTTCCTGTTCTATTTTTTTTTTCATTATCATTAAGAACAGTTAACATTCGATAATTCAACTTTTGTCAGTATGCAGTATACAGTACACATACGTAGAATTCAATGGCTTCGTCTACAAGTTTTATTTACAAATATATACCTAAAATTTGGCAACAAGTTATGCATTCACAATTGATTGTATATAGTCAACAAATTAACGGCACTATTAAACAATTCATTGTATATATATATACATTTGAAAAGGTCGATCTCAGTAAATGTTTAAAACATTTAGCACAGAATAAGATTAAAATATCTGCAACTTTTAAAACTAAATGCCATGGATGCACCTTTTTCATTATGAAAATCTATTATTTAAAGATGGGAAATATTTTCTACCGCGAACTTGATCTATTCCTTTTTTTCAATACCTAAAAATAAAATTCTACTCAGGAACTGCAAAGTAGAGAAAAAAATGGAATTTTCTCAGCGAATGACTGAGCCAATTTTCCATAAAGAGTTACTGAAATATAAAATAAAAATTTGTTTTTTTAGAACTTTTTTCTCATACGGCTCAACTGTGGAGTATCTTAACAAAATTACTTTTGCCTGATTTTTCAATCTTTCTCCATCCGGTAATAATAGAACCGTAATTATAAATTAAGTATATAAAAATAGATGGTTTTAAATATTCTCCATCGTTCGTTGAATTGTATAAGTATGAAGCATAAAAGTTATCGCAGTATTTGGCAAATGCAATTAATTTGAAAGCCACTTACTGCTTTTCAATTTCATTAAGGCCTTAGCTTATACCAGTTTTCAAAGTCACTTTTAGACTTTTTTTAATCCTTCATTTTTCGATGTTGTACTTTTTGTAAAAGGTATTTTCCTTTCGATTCGACAAGGATTTGATTCAAATCTGCAATCATTACGATTACGTAGAAGCAATTCCAATCAGAATCGAATATTTTCGATGAACGTGCGATTATGCTTTTTTTCAATATCATGTTCTATTCAGGTACGAATTAAAATGCTTGGGAACTCATGATTTACCTTTTTCCTTTTACGAACGATAGTTTCATGTTTTTTTTTTCATCCAGAAACCCTAAACTCGTTCTATTTTCACCTCTCGTCTGGGTGCTTTTTAGTCTTTAGATCGCGAATCTAATAAATATTCGAAGATTCTGCGCGGCCAGCTCAATGAAAATCATTCGGGGGCGTCCGAATTATTATAGTCGTTTCTGCGCTGAAGTCTCTCGGGGTGTGAACAAGCCATTTGGCTGTAATCACGAACAACGTCGTTGAAAGTTTCGTCTCCAGAGACACCGATTTCTGAATCTTTCATTTGTTCGTTCAGTAATCCGAGTCGTAATCTGTAAAAAAAATGATACTGCCGTTAGTTTAAAATCACTAATGATCAGAACGCTCTTCGCAAAATCTTCTTTCGAATTTCTAGCCATGAAATAAAACGAACAAAAAAATTATATTTATAAGAGTAACTGGCAGTTACACAGATATTGTTCTAATAAGATTTTTTTAAATTTAAATAGATTTTGAAAAATTTTCAATATGTGGAAAAAATCTAGAAAATTTTAATGATTTTTTTTTATTTTACAGGATTTTATACAACTTGAGGAAAATTTCATCTTTTAGAAGTTTCGAAGAAATTCAAAAATATTTTATTAAACTACGGAAATTTTTCTGTTTTAAAATATTTATAGTTTGTTTAGCGCTTAAAAAATGCCTAATTATCTTTTTAAGTGACTAAATTTGTGCTATTTATAAAAATCTGAGTTTTGATAATTTTTTATTAATCGTGCATAAGCTTCTAAACCTTCTAAAAATTTTTTTAAACGATTCTAATTTGTCCTTATATCAAAAAAAATACTGCAAAAGTAAAAAAAAAAGAATCACCAACCACAAACATTTTCTTATTTCTCGTTTCAATTTCTTGTCTTCAATTTACATTTGTTACTTTTACTGTAATTTTTCAATAATTAAACGAAAACTAAGCGTCTTATTAAAAAGTAGTCAAAAGCAAAGGTGATCTATTTAAGTTGAACAATTTTGTCATGAAAACTTTTATAATGGGACTGAAAAATCACGAAAAATAAAATTTCACGAATAATTAAATTCCCGACAGATTATAATATTACCAAATTTAAAAATTCCTGAATAATAAGATTCCCGATCGAAAATGGACAAATTATAAAATATCCGAACTCGGAAATTCCTGAGTTATTTTTTATTCATAAAATTAGTTAAATTATTGCAATTAAAATTATGTGACCATTAATTTCTTTTAATTTGAAATAAAAAATTCTAATTATTTATTTTTGAGAATTTTATTATTCAGCAATTTTCTGTCAGGAATTTGTTAATTTGGTAGTATTATAAATTGCTGGTAATTTTACTATTTGGGAATTTTCAAATTCGGTAATGTTATAAATTGGTCGGGAATTTTCCAATTCCGGAATTTTATTATTCAGAAATTTTATATATCAAGAATTTCATTATTGTAGAAGTTTCCAATTCGGAAATTTTATTAAACGAGAATATTATTATTCGGGATTTTCCAGACATCCCTTTATTATACTTTTTGTAGACTTTCCAGAAATTTAATTACTTTTTTTTTCTTTTCAATTTTCAAGAGTAAAAAAATGCGTTTTATCGAAAAATATTACTAATAAAATTTTAAAAACTTTTTAAGATAAATAATTCTTCTTGTTACGATTTTTTTCACCTTGCATATTTTGAGAAAAAATTTGTTTTTTATTTTTTAATAACACTTTTTACGTTTTAAAGAAAGATTATACATCTTAAAAAATGGTTGGACAAAAATTTGCAGTCAATCTGAAAACGTTGAGATTTCATGAAATCCGCGATAGTTAAATTTTACACAAACACCAATACTTGAAACCTTTCGAAATTTTTAAGAAGCTATTTTTTTCGAAATCTTAAAAAATGTACTTGTCTTTAAACACTTTAAAAACTTTAAATCTTTAAATTATATTATTTTCTCAAAAACTTCTAAATATATTCTAAAATGATTCGAATTTTTTCTACAAATTTTTTTTTAATTCTGCTAAATTTAAAAAATGGCCTTAAAACATTCTTGTTCAAAAATTTAAGAAATCATTTTAAAGATCAAAAAAAATTCTCTAAAAATAAATTTTTCAATTTAAGAAATCATTTTTCCGAAATCTTAAAGAATCTACCTATATTTTTTCAAAAAACAAAAATGTTCTCTTGAAAATATCTCTTAATTCGAAATTTAAAAAACGTAATCTTCTACGTTCTTTGTTGAAAATGTCGAAAATAATAAAAAATGTTTTAAATATTTTTGAATCTCTCTTAAAACTCATTTTTCAAAATAAAAAATAATTTCAAATTTCCCCAGAAATCATAATTAAGTTGTTGAATTAACCTTGAAACGTTTCAAAATTAAAAACTAGACGCTAGAAAATTAAAAAAATTATCTTGAATTCTTCTAGATTCTTTTCTTTTTTGTGGAATATTTTGAAATCTTCAAAACTTACAATTAATCTTTAAGCATCAAATATAAATAATTACAATTTTCCCCAGAAATCTTATTGTTGGTATCGGCAATAATAAAATCTCCAGCACCAAAAATTTTTGGAAGATTTTTTTACCAACGCTGAAAAATCATTCACAATTGAATTTTTTTTTACCAATGATGTTTAGAAACATTTGAAAATAAATTTTATCATAAATTAAGACTACGCATTTTTAAATTTTAATTCACAAAATTGAGGGTGCAAAAAAACCAATCAGATTAGTTTTGGATAGGGAAATTAAAAAAACAGGTTTTTCTTCAGTTCATTAATGTAAAAATTGACTGGAAATCGTTATAAGTTCAAGAAAGAATAAAATTTATTTGCTTATTAAATTATAAAGAGTATTCTGTAGTGAATTATATTTTTTTAGACTCACAAAGTGACGATATCTGCATTGGCTTCTTTTACCGCAATCGAAAGTGGTTTTACGCCAAATTCGTCGTGAATGTGCTGGTCTGCATGGTGTTTTAATAATAAACATACTTGGGCTGTGTGACCTATAAATGAAATTCATGCAAATTAATTAGTGTCAATAAATTATTGTAAATTATAGGAAATTCCGATTTTTTTCACTCTAGTTTTGAATTTGCATAATTACCTAATTCCGTAGCTAAGTACAATGGTGTTTTCCCATCAGCATCCTGACAATTTATTCGTGCACCGTTTAAGAGCAGATACTCACAGGACATTACGGAACCCTGAAATTAAAGAAATTTACAGATTGTGTTATATTTGAAAGTTACTTAACAGATCGGACTCAATTCAGTGGCCAAAAATAGTATTAACAGTGGAATAATTTTAGAAAAATGGTAGCCAAATAGTGGCATGCTATTTTTTAAAATAATAAACTTATAAATCACGCAGACCTCAGATCGATTAGAATCCTTTCAAAGGAGTCGCATAAGTGACATACGACGTACGAAATTGTCGAAATTTTTTTTTTTTTTTTAGGAATAAAGAGTAAAATTTTCAGATAGTGAACTCCAATTTGTAATATTTCTGCTGTTTTTGTTAGGAAAAAATTATATTAATCGTTATACCATAGAAAAATATATAAAATAATCAAAAATATATTATTTAAAAATTTATTTACCTCCATAAAAAAGATGACTTTTTTACCATATAAGATAAGTTTGAATCCAAAAGGACAAGTTTTCAACAAAACAATTAAATTTTTAAGAAAATAATTAATTTTTCAACGAAATAATTAAATTTAAATAAAATAGTTGCATTTGTAACCAAATAGTGAAATTTTTAATCAAAATTAAAAGTTGAATTTTCAAAGCACAAATATTAGTTCTCAATCAAAAATGTAATAGTTGATATTTCAATCGAAAACGAGTAATTTCTACCAAGAGATGAATTTTAAAACCAAAAACATGCATTTTCAATCCAGAAAATTGCAAATTAAAAACGGAGGAGGTAAATTTACAGCAAACAAATTATTCTAAAAAAAACGAATTTTAAACAAAATAGTCCAACATCCATCCAAACATATAAATTTGCAGTAAAATAGTTGAATTTTCAACCCGATAACATAAATTTTCAACAAAAAAGTTAATTTTTGAACAAACAGTTGCATTTTTAACCAAAAAAGTGGAATCTCCATATCAAGCAGATTAGATTTCTACAAAAAAACAACTTTTCAACTGAAAAAATTCAATTGTCAACAAAAAATCCAGAAGTAACTTTTAACACAATAATTCAATTTTCAACCAAAGAGATGAACCTTGACTTAAAAAAATAATTTTTCAACAAAGATGAAGAATTCTCAACCAAAAAGACTTAAATTTCAACAAAAAAGTCAAATTTTCAACAAAAAGGATGTGTTTTTAACAAAATTGTTAACTTTTTTACTTAACAGAAATACAAGACAAATGAATAACAATAATATTATATCAAGGTGTCTACAAAAGATAATTGTCAAAATTACCTAGTTTCTCCTGCACAAATTTTTCATTTTCGTTGAATATTAATACTGAAAGACCACAATTAATAAAATTAAAAAAAAATTTAAAAAAATAAAGTAAGAAGCATCGCTGAAAAAAGTGAAATAGTGCAGGCTTCGGACTCACTTTATAGATTAAAAATAGTGTAACTGGTGTCACAAATTTAAAAAAAAAAGCATCGTAACATTCTTCAAGTATTAAAAATTAGTTTCAGTTTTTACTTATATTGTTATTCTTCAGTTTATAAATGATCAAAATTCTTATTTATTTATCGCAGGCTTTAAGGGGCTTTCTCTCTTCTCGTTTTACACTTAAATATTAACTGGATGAATAAAATTCAATAATTCCTAATTGAAAGTAAATTCCTTTAAGGTGAAAAGTCTACTATTAAATTTTTCATTAACAATTTATATTTTTAATCCAAAAAATGTATTACTTGGTTTAAAATACAATTTTTTAGGAAAACTCAAAAATTTGATAAAAAAGTCACAGGTTTTGTTGAAACTTCATCTTCATGGTCTGAAATTCAACAATTTAATTGAATGTTTTTCCTTTCCTAACTAAAAATGTTGTTTTCGTTTTAAATTGAACTATTTTGTTACACATTTCTCTTTTTATAGACATTTTTTAAATAGAAATGTTGTATTTTTTGCTCGAAAATTATCATTTTGGTAGAAAATTTAACTATTTGGTTTATTTTTTGTTTCTTTTGTTAAATCAAACCGTTCATCAACTTAATTAAAATTTTTGTTGTCGAACTATAAATTATTAAATTTCTGTATGAAATTTCTGTGCTGAAAGTTTACCTACTTTTTTAGAAGTTAATTTCTTCGGTCAAAAATTCACAATTTTATTTAAAAATTCGTTGTTTGTTGTTAAAAATAATTGTTGTAGTTGAAAATTTAACTATTATGTTGAAAATTCAACTGATTTTTTGTAAATTCAACTGTTTTACAGAAAATTCGTTTCTTCTTAAAAGAAAATTAATTTTCCTTAATAAAAATTTAAATAGTCCATTTTATGTTAAAAATGTATCTTTTTTAGTTTCAAAATTCAACTATTCAGTAACAAAATTTTAGAAACAAAAAAAGATTAACTAAAAACTAATCAAATAAAATTTAAACTAATATACCATACATTGTTCAAACTATCTAGTTGAAAACTTATGTAATTTGTTGATCATTCGTCTTTGGTAGAAAATAAAACTATTTGGTTCAAAGTGTCTAAGTTTTGTTGATTATTCTTCTTTATTGGTAGAAAATTAATCTTTTTAGTCGATAATTCATCTTTTTAATTGAAAGTTTGACTATCTGGTGGAAAATTCAAGTGTTTTTTGAAAACTGATCTTTTTGGCTTGAAAATTCAACATTTAGAAGACATTTTTTTCTTACTGACTAAAGAGACTTTCTTGATTAAAAATGCGTATTTTTTATTTGAAAGTTCATCTCTCTTGGTAAAACGTTAACATTTGTTGGTTGAAAATTCATTATATTTAAAGTGAAAATTTATTATTTTAATTGGACTCTTTTGTTAAAAATTGATCTTTAAAAATATAACTGGTTCACAATTGATCTTCTTCAGTTGAGGATTCAACTATTTTGTTGGAAAATCGTCCTTTTTGGTTCAATTTAACTGGGTTTTTTTTACATAAAATGAAAATTTTTTCTTTGTTAAAATAACAAATACTACATTATTTAATGAGAAGTTTATGATACATCTTTTTTGGCAAAAAATTGAACCACTCGGTTGAAACTTGAACTACTTTGTCAATTCATAAGAAACAGCCATTAAGACCATTTTTAGCCATTTAGCGAAGAAGTTTAAAAATATTTTTTAAGGAAAAGTAAAGAAATAGTGCTTTTAGTGGAAAATTGTACAAAAATAATGTCTTCAGTGTCCACTGAAAAAAGCAGAGTACGTGTCTTGATAACCTTATTTATTTTTGTTACAAAAAATTAGAATTTAAAAAAAATTAGTTTTTAAACAAGAATATTTCGGCTAGGAAGATAAATTTTCGACAAAAAACATAAATTTCTAACTAAATATTCGAATTTCTAACTAAAAAAGATAAATTTTCAGCTAAAAGAAAACAAATTTTCAACGAAATTATGAATCCAAAAAAAAATTTACTAAAAATGGAATAGTGAGATTTTTAGATAAAAATAATAAAGTTTCTACAATATAATTCAATTTGTAACACAAGAAGTAAACTTTCAATTAAAAAAGAAAATATTTCAACTAAAAAGAAAAAATTTTATTTAAAAAATTGAATCGTTGAATTTTACGTTAAAAAAATTAATTTCTAACTAGAAAAAAGGGAATTTTGCAATAGAATAGTTGAATTTTTAGCCATAGAGATGAATTTTCAACTAAAGTAATGAATCTTTAAACTAACAAATTATTTTTTAACAAAGTAGTAGTATAACTTTGAACCAAAAAAAATAATTTTTTTACGAAAAATTAAATAGCTGATACTTCAATAGAAAATATTTTAAATATTTTAATATTAAATAAAAAAACAGTTTTATTTGAGAAAAAAGACGAACTTGAATTTAAATAGTTAATTTTTCAGTTCAAAAATTACTTTTCAACAATAACAAAAATTTGTATAATAAATTAAACAGTTATATTTTCATCGAAAGAAAACCAAAAAAATTAATTTTCAAACAAGAAGAATAAATTTATACCAAAAGGTCGAATTTTCAACTAAAAAATTATTTTTTATTAAATTTTTTGTTAACTAGTTAAATTTTTAACCAAAGAAATGAATGTTTAAAAAAAATAAATGAATTTACAAACAAGAAGAATAATTTTCTGAAAAATTGTCAATTTTCAAACACATCCTTGAATTTTCATACAAAAAGATTAATTTTCAAGAGAAAAAAAAACGAATATATAAACTTGGTAAATTTTTGACTGAAAAATGATTTTTCAACCAAAAACATTTATTGTTAACCATTAAGATTATTTTCCAACTATAACAGCCGAATTCGCAATAAAATAAACAAATTTTCATCCAAGTGGTTCATTCTTAAAGTAGAAGAGGCGACTTTTAAACAAAAATGGAATTTACATTTTCTGTTAATCAAATTTTCAACAAATCATTCAATTTTTCAAATCTCTGTTTTGTACACTGCAAACGATAAAATCATAATAGAAAACAGATTAATTCAAAACAGAACAAAAAGAAAACGTGTTCTTCTAAAACAGTTGGTTCTTTAATTTGAAATTATGTTTTTTTTTCGCTATAAAAAATAGAAACTTTTGCAAATATGTAGATTGAACCGTTTTTTTCTTTTTATTGCAAGAAAAACTGATCGTAAATAAAATATTTATTTTTTTCTTTAACAACTAAATGACTGACAATTTATCTCTATTTTTCTAATTACCTAAACACTTCTATGAACAATTTGAATTTAAACAATCATTTTTCACATATTAAATTTGAATTTTCGCAGAACTCGGAAATAATGCGTATTTTCGGTGTATTATTCTAAGTTTAAAATTTTATAAATAACTCACACTGATGATCGCTTGGTGAATTGCATTGCGCCCTCTGTCGTTAATATTCGACCACAATTTATCTGCACCAGCAGCCAAAGCGGCGCACATAACAGGAAGATTATGCGCAGCAGCAGCCTTATAAAGCAACATTTCCGGATGTAAATTTTGAATATCTTCTTCATCAGCAAACTCCTCTTCTTCCCCAGCCGTAGAATCCTGATCCGAACTCAGTTCTAAACTACCCTCTATCATCGGTTTGGGTAAATCACAGCCAAACATGAGAATATCAGACTCCTTCACCTTCTCCTTATACTTCTCTGTTCCGATATCTTTGTTCTCTGATCGATCGCAAACATCATTCGTAATGCCTGAGAGCGAAAAATCGTCGCTTTTCAAAGACGAATTGCACTCGAAACTCTCCTGAGAAGGCCCAGTTTCCATTAGCGATAATAATCCTGCATTTTCCAGATCAGTGTCGATTAATTTTGGCTGTGAGGATCGAGTGAGAATTTTGTTATAGAGGGTAGATTCGTTTTTAAGTTCTGCTTGTGTCATGTCCCCCGAACTGAAAGAATCCCTCTCGATTTGCTTATTTTTCTCAATGGAACACAAACTCTCGGTTGAATTTGTTCCATCGGAACTTCCAGACCTGGCTTCTTTGACAGCAGTTAATGAGGACATTTTATTCCGCCCAGCTGCGTCAGTTTTGTCGCGACTTCGGGGCCTTCTTCGAAGCTTTCGGACGCTCCATTTGCGAAAGTGCATCGATTCTCTGCTCGTGTGTTGTCCTGTTATTAGACTCGTTAAAGGTTTCACGAATTTTCGGTCAACGTACTTCGCTTTTATCCATGCCTCGCGAATATTTCTGCAAATGAAGAGAAATGAGATTTTTTTAAAATCATTTTTTCATTTACACAATTCAATAATAAATCTAAATAAAAGCCCAAAACTGAGGGGCGAATTACTTCTAAAACTCTCTCCCTCTGCAATCTTACGAAGAAATATTATAGCAAATTCAGTAAAGGTCTAATAATCCAGGGATTTTAATGGACTTCGTCAGATTTACAAAAATGTCCACTAACCTTAAAGAATTTCATCGGTTTCAAAGGGTTTTAAAAATATTTCCACGGAATTCAATGAATTTATTAAGACTTGGAAACATTTCGAGGAATGTTAAAGCATTCGAAGGGACTTCAGAGGATTTAAAAATTTTCCAAACATTTCCGAAGACTTGAAAGAGTTCAAAAGGATTTCAAAAGATTTAAAAAATGTCCATGGATATCAAAGAATTTTGTAGGCTTTTCTAAGATTTCAAGGAATTTCCTGAGAATTTTGGATTTAAAGAGCTTTCATATGAATTTCAATAACTTGAAGGAATATGAAAGAATTACAAAAATGGGACGACTGACACTTCTCAAACAATAAAATTCCCTACAATGTAAAATTCCCAAATAATGTAATTCCCAAATAATACAATTTCGGAACAGATTATAATTTTACCGAATTGAAAAATTGCCCAATAATAAAATTCCCCACAGAAAATTCCTAAATTATAAACTATCCGAACTGTAAAATTTTCGAATTTCAAGAATTGACTTTTTGTACAAATATTATTTATTTATTAAAAGTACAATAATCAAATACTTTTATAAAAAAATATGTTTAGTTTTTAAGTTACTAAAATTATTGTTTTGATTTAAAATGACAGTAATTTTTAAAAAATATCATCCAGACATGTATATTTTCAATTCTTTTAAATGTAACTAAATAATATTTATAAACAAAAAATTTTAATTGCTTAAATTCGGTAATTTTCTGTAAGACGTTTTGAAATTTAACAATATCATAAATTGCCGGGAATTCTATTATTCGGAAACTTTATTGATAAAAAATTTGTTAATTCGCATTTTTTCGATTCAGGAACTTTATTTTTCGGGATTTAAACAAAAATATGTTTAAGCTTCTAAAATTATTGTTTTGATTTAAAATAACAACAATTGAAAAAAATGTCATGTCTGTCGGGAAGATTAAAATTCAGTAATATTAAGAACAGTCGAAAATTTTCCAATTCTGTAATATTATAAATTGTTCGGAAATTTTTCAATTCGATAATGTTAAAAAATGTTTGGAAATTTTATTATTCGGGAATTTTACATTATCGGAAATTTTACTTTTCGAGATTTTTCAGTCATCCCCAAAATTCCCAAACATTTTTCAGATTTTAAGTTATTTTAAAAGTTTAAAAAAAGATTTGGTAAAACTCCTGATGATTTGAAGGAAATTCACCAGGTATGTATGATTGAATAGGATGTTCAAGTGATCAATTTTAATGAATTTCAATGTATTTCTACAAAACTTTAGGAAATAAATTTAATTTATTTTGTTTTCCATCCTCACAATTTTCAAAATTTCAATTAAATGCAAAACAGATTAAAAGATTCCAAGGGATTTTTACGGATTTTTATAGCAGACTCACAGCCTAAAATAGACTCTGATGAATTCGCACGAATTGAATTAAAAATGAAATGCTTTAAATTCCTAACCTGTCAAGTAAAAATATTGAAACTATACTAAAAAGATGAATTTTCAACCAAGAAGGTTAACTTTCTACTATTGAACATCACTGTTCAACAAAATAGTTGAACTTTTATTAGAATAATTAAACTTGGAAGCAAATAATTAAATTTTTTCCAAAAATGATGAATTCAGAACCAAAAATATAAAAGGAGCATTTTTAACTAAAAATAGAACGATTTCTTTATATTTTTTTGTAAAAAATTGAAAAACAGGAGAATAGTGATCAAAGTGCGAAGTTTGATATTGAATAACAGTTTTCATATCACAGATTACTAGATTTCATATATAGATTAATTAAATTTTTGTTTAGATATTTAATCTAAATTCAGATAAATTAAAATGACCAAAAAGTGACTTAAAAAAAGTAACTAAAAGTAAGTTAGGTG